>JAJPUD010021000.1:0-13922 GCA_023553655.1 Myrmecobius fasciatus | reverse complement strand
TATGGCCAAAGTGGTTATAAGGGGAAATTTTATATCTCTAGATGCTTTCTTGCATAAAATAGAGAAAAGATCAACGAAGTGGGCTTATTAAAATAAACTAGAAAAAGAACAATTTAAAAACCCTCAATTAAATACTAAATTGGACATTCTAAAAATAAAAGGAGAAATTAATAAAATTGACAATAAGAAAACTATTGAATTAATAAATAAAACTAAGTGTTGGTTCTACGAAAAAGCAACAAAATGGATAAGCCTTTAGTTAATTTGATAACAAAAGAAAGAGGAAAATCAAATTGTTACTCTCAAGAATGATAAGGGAGAACTTTCCTTCAATGAAGAGGAAATTAGAGCAATAATTAGGAGTTACTTTGCCCAATTTTATGCCAGTAAGTGTGATAATCTAAATGAAATGGAGGAATATCTACAAAAATATAGATTGCCCAGGTTAACAGAAGAAGATATGAATTATTTAAAATAGCCTCATATTAGAAAAATAAATAGAACAATCTATTAACAAACTCCCTAAGAAAAAAATCTCCAAGGCCAGATGGATTTACATGTGAATTCTACCAAACATTCAAAGAACAATTAATTCCAATACTATATAAACTATTTGAAAAAATAGGGACAGAAGGTATACTGCACAATTCCTTCTATGAGACCGATATGGTGCTGATAGCTAAACCAGGTAGGGTGAAAACAGAGAAAGAAAACTATAGACCAATTTCCCTAATGAATATTGATGCACAAATTTTAAACAAGATATTAGCAATGAAATTACAAAAAGTCATTCCCAAGATAGTACACTATGACCAAGTAGGATTTATACCCGGGATGCAGGGCTGGTTCAATATTTGGCTAATAGTAATTTAAAGGACCTTTTCATGTGACTATAAATAGTTTCAATTTCTTCATCTGAAAATTGTCTGTTCATATGATTTGACAATTTATCTATTGGAGAATGGTTTGAATTCTTATGGAGTTGAGTCAATTCTCTATTTTAGAAATACAATCTTTATCAGGACCTTTGAATGTAAAAATATTTTCACAGTTTATAGTGTCCTTTCTAATCTTATTTGCATTAGTTTTATTTGTACAAAAACTTTTTAACTTAATATAATCAAAATCACAAAATTGATTTTGTGATCAACAATGATCTCTAGTTCTTTGGTCACAAATTCCTTTCTCTTCCACAGACCTGAGAGATAAACTATCTTATGTTGTTCTAATTTGTTCCTAATATTATTCTTTTTGTTTAGATCCTGAATCCATTTCACCCTTATCTTGGTATATGGTGTTAGGTATGGGTCAATGTCTAGTTTCTGCCATACTAGTTTCCAATTTTCCCATCAGATTTTGTCAAATAGTGAGTTCTTATCCCAAAAGCCCGGGTCTTTGGGGTTGTCAAACATTACATTACTATATTCAATGATTATTTTGTCCTGGGAATTAAGCTATTACACTGATCAATTGTTTCTTAGCCAATACCAAATGATTTTGATGACCACTGCTTTATAATATAGTTTTAGATTTGTTATGACTAAGCCAACTTCATTTGCCTTATTTTTTTCATTAATTCCCTTGTAATCTTGTCCTTTTATTCCTCCAGATTAATTCTGTTGTTATTTTTTGCAGGTTAGTAAAAATAGTTTCTTGAGAGTTGAATTGGCATAGCAATAAATAAATAGATTAGTTTATGTGGTATTATCATCTTTAGTATAGCCCCTTGACCTATCCAAGGGTACTTAATATTTTTCCAGTTGTTTAGATCTAACTTTATTTGGGTGGAAAGCATTTTGTAGTTTTGCTTATATAGCTCCTGAATTTCCCTTGGAAGATAGATTGCTGAATATTTTACACTATCAACAATTATTTTAAATGGAATTTGTCTTTATATTTCTTGCTTTTGGATTTTGTTAGTGATGGACAAAAATGCTAATATATGTGTGGATTTATTTTGTATCTTGTAACTTTACTAAAGTTGTGGATTGTTTCTAATCATTTTATAGTTGACTCTATAGGGTTCTCTAAGAATACCATCATATCATCTGCAAAGAGTGATAATTTGGTTTCCTCATGACCTACTCTAATTCCTTTAGTCTCTTTTCCTTCTCTTATTTTCAAAGCTAACATTTCTAATACAATATTGAATAGTAATGGAGATAGTGTATTCAATATTGTATTAGTATACCAACCTTGTTTCACTCCTGATCATATTGGGAATGGTTCCAATTTATCCTCATTATATATGAGGCTTGCTCATGGTTTTGAATAGATGCTGCTGACAATTTTAAGGAAAACTCCATTTATTCCTATACCCTCTCATGTTTTTAATAGGAATGGATGTTGGCTTTTATCAAATGCTTTTTTCTGCATCTATTGAGATAATTATATGGCTTTTGTTAATTTGGTTATTGATATACTCAATTTTGCTAATAATTTGCCTAATATTGAACCATCCCTGCATTTCTGGTATAAATCCTACTTGGTCATGATGTATTATCTTGGGGATGACTTTCAGTAATCTCATTACTAATATTTTATTTAAGATTTTTGCATCTATAATTTTCTTTCTTTTTTCATCCTATCTGTTTTATCTATCAGTACCATGTCTATGTCACAGAAGGAATTTGGTAGTAGTCCTTTGTTCCTTATTTTTTTAAATAGGTTATATAGTATTGGAGTTAAATGCTCTTTAATATTTGGGAGAATTCACATGTAAATGTATCTGGTACTGGAGATTTTTTTCTTAGGGAGTTGATTACTAGCTTGTTCCATTTCTTTTTCTAAAATGGTACTATTTAGGTAATTTTTCCCCTCTTCTGTTAATCTGGGCAATCTGTATTTTTGCAGGTATTCCTCCATGTAACTTAAGTTATCATACTTATTGGCATAAAGTTGGGCAAAGTAACTCCTAATTATTGCTCTAATATCCTCCTCATTGCTGGAAAGTTCTCCCTTTTCATTTTTCAGACTAGCAATTTGATTTTCCTCGTGCCTTTTTCTGATCAAATTATTTTGTTGTTTTTTTTTTCAGAAAACCAATTTTTATTTCTATATATTAATTCAAAAGTTTTCTTTTTACTTTCAATTTTATTAATCTCGCCTTTAATTTTTAGAATTTCAAGTTTGGTAATTCATTGGGGGGTGTTAACTTGTTCTTTTATTGCTTTTTTAGTTGCAAGCTCAATTCATTGATTTTTTCTCTTTTGATTTTAAGCAAGTAAGCATTTAGAGATATAAAATTTCCCCTTATTACTGCTTTGGCTTTCTTGCTCAAATTTTGGTATGTTGTATCATTATTGTCATTCTCTTAGATGAAATTATTCATTGTGTCTATGATTTGCTGTTTCAACCATTCATTCCTTAACATGAGATTATTTAGTTTCCAATTAATTTTTCTTCTATATTCTCCTGGGCTTTTATTGCATGAGATTATCATATCATGATCTGAAAAAATGCATTTGCTATTTCTGACTTTTTGTATTTTTTTTGATTTTTATGCCCTAATATACTGTTACATTTTGGATAAATTCCATAAACTGCTGAGAAAAAAGTAAATTCCTTTCTGTCTCCATTTAATTTTCCCCAAAGATTTATTATTCCTATCTTTTCTAACATTTTGTTTATCCCCTTAACTTCTTTCTTATTTATTTCCTTGTTCAATTTATCTAGTTCTGAGAGAGCAAGATTGAGATCCCCCCACTAGTGTATTTTTGATGTCTGTTTCTTCTTGCATTTCTTTTAACTTGTCACATAGAATTTTCATATGATACTATTTGGTGCAGATATGTTATTATTGCAATTGCTTCATTATCTATGGTACCCTTTAGTAAGATATATTTTCCTTCCTTATCTCTTTTTTGTTAGATCTATATTTGCTTATGCTTGATCTGAGATCAGGATGGCTACCCCCCGCTTTTTTTTCTTCACCTGCAGCATAATCTATTCCGCTCTAGCCCTTTACCTTCACTCTGTAAGGATCACTATGCTTTAAATGCGTTTCTTGTAAGCATCATATAGTAGGATTGTGGATTTTAATCCAGTCTGCTATCCACTTCTGCTTTGTGTGGGAGTTCATCCAATTCATATTCACAGTTAACTAATTCTGCATTTTCTGCCAATTTATTTACCCAAGCTATGCTTTTCTCTTTCTTATCTCCCTTTGCTCCTCCCCAGTATTTTCCTTTTGATGATCACTTCCCTCAAATAGTCCTTCCCCTTTAAAGCCCCTCCCCTTTTTACACCTTTCCCCTAATTCTTCTTTTTTGTCTTCTATTAATCTTTTCCTTTCTTTTCCCCTTTTCCCTCCTACTTCCCTATAACATGAGACAAGTTTCTTTGTGATACCAAATACATCTGATATTCTCTCTTAGAACCAAATCTGATTAGAGTAAGATTTACTCAATGCTCATCCCCTTCCCTTCTTTCCCTCAATTATAAAAGGTTTTCTTTGCCTCTTCATGAGATGTAATTTCCATTATTTTGCCTTTTTCCCCTCTTCTTCCAGTATGATCCCCTTTCCACCTCTAATTTCTTTTTCATATCATCATAATAAAATTAAATTATACCTGCATTCTTTAAGTATACCCATAACAGAAATACGGTTCTCAATAATTCTTTCCTTTTTATCTTTTTATGCTTCTTTTGAGTTCTGTGTTTGGAGATGAAATTTTTGTTCAGTTCTTGTCTTTTCATTAGAAATAGGTGAAATTCACCTATATTGTTGCATGTCTGTCTTCTTTGCTGAAAGATAATGCTCATTTTAGCTAGATATCTTATTCTTGGCTGTAATCCCAGTTCCTTTGCTCTTTGATCCTTTAAGGTGGAAGCTGCTAGGTCCTGCATCATCTTAATTGTGGGTCCTTGGTATTTAAATTGTTTCTTATTGGCTGCTTGGAACATCTTTTCCTTGGTAAGATAATTCTGGAATTTAGCCAATATATTCCTTGGAGACAATTTTGGAGTCTCTTTCAGGAAGTGATTGGTGGATTTTTTCAATGGTTATTTTGCCTTCTGATTCTAAAATATCAGGGCAATTTTCTTTTATAATTTCCAGTGAGATGTCTAGGTTTTTTTTTTTTCATTATGGCTTTCAGGAAGCAACATAATTCTTAGATTCTCTCTCCTAGATCTATTTTCCAGGTCAGTTCTTTTCCTAGGAGATATTTCATTTTTTTTCTTTTTTACTGTTTTTGTTTGACTTATTCTTCAAGTTTTTTTGAGTAAATTAACTTCCATTTATTCAATTCTAACTGTAGTGTATTATTTTCTTAAGTTACATTTTTAGCTTCTTTTGCAATTTGCCAAATAATTTTTTTTGTTCATTGCACTCTTTTTTCCAATTTTTTTCTATTCTTTCTTGCAACAATCTCATTTCATTTTACCATTTTTCTTCTTACTCTCTTTCAAGATCCTTTATGCTATCATCCAGGGAAACCTTGTGAAATGGGGACCAGCTCATGTGTTCCTTTGCGGCTTCATCTGCTATTGCTTTGCCTGTAGGAACCTCAGGATCTGATGTCTATTCTTCTCTCTCTCCATAAAAGCCATCTATGGTGACAGTTCTTTTTAGTGTTTTTTTTATTCATTTTTTAAGGTTTGAGGATGTTGTATTGCAAAGGAATGGCAGCTGCTTTAATTTGTCCTGGGGGAGTTCTGTTGATTGATTTCAGGTGCTGGCTAATGGGGGCTAGGTCCAAAGATCTTACTGGGGTGAGTAGTTTACAATTTACCTTTTAAAAAAAGCAAATCTGCCAAACCACCTCCTTGCATTTAGGACAGAGTGGCCTAAGAGGGTCACAGAAGCTTTGCAGGTGTGTGGAAGCTACAACACTCTCATTCCTAGTCCGGCTTCCTGTCCCAGTCTCCCCATGCTGCAGTCAGAGCTCAAAAGACTGTCCCCCTGTTTGTTTGAAACAGACCTGTTCTGAAGTTCTTCCAGTTCTTCTTCTAGAAATCTGTTGTTCTCCAATATTTCGGGATTCTTTGACTTCAAAGCAGTTTAGAGGCTTAATCTGCTGTTGGTTTGAGAGAAGGTTAGATGAGGTTACAGAGAGTTGTATCTGCTCTCCACCATCTTGGCTCTGCCCTCTGGCCTCAGATACTTAATACTCCCTAGCTTTGTGACATTGGACAAGTCACTTAACCCAATTTGCCTGACAAAGTGCAAGAGATGGAGTGAGAAAGAGCAGGAGAGAGTAAGGGAGAAAGCAAGTCAGACTGAAAGAAAGTAAGAGAAAGAAAGAAAGAGTGAGGGAGTGTAAAAGGTAAAACCAAGAAGGAAAGGCATTAAGGTCACATGTAGTGATATTTGTCTTTGCAAAGATAAGGGCCACATCTATGTCTAAAACCAATGGAAAAAAGAGAAGAAGGTTTTTGAGGGGTGTCAGATGAGGAAAAGAGAAAAATTTGATTTTGGGAAATGGTCTTCCTCTTTTCCCTCAAATAAATTAAAGATCAAGTCCAAAACTGAAAAGGTAGAAGAAAGAAACTTTAGGAGACTTCATGAGAAACAAGTAATTTTGGAACAATATTATTATGACTATTAAAAGAGCAATCAATTATGAAACAAAACAATGTTTGCTGTTCCAGAGGTGGAGCCAAGATGGTGGAATAAAGTCAGGAAGCTGCTCCAGCTCTCACAGTTTCTCTAGAAAATTACATGAAGCCAAGGCTCTGAATAGAGTCTAATGAAATTAAACCATTCTCTAGCTCAAAATAGACTGGAAAACTTTGACAAAGTCAGTATAATTTATGTGAAAGAGTGTTTAACACAGGTTGAACAGACTTTGGGAAAACTAGTGAGAACCAACTAAAACTCTCAGTCCTGACTCAGAAAAGGAGCAAATCACTGAAGCAGACTCCAGTCTCAGCTCAGAAAGCAAATTCTGGGAAATCAGACTGTTTCCTGAAAAGAGTAGGAAAAACTACTTCCTACAAACACAAGAGGTCCCTGTGCTTGAAGCTAAGACTCAGAGCTGCACAGGAAGTTTGCAACAGCATCTTTATAAAAGGTACCATAAACAATAAAGTAGTAACAATAAATGGATATACACCAAGGTAGAGAAATTCCTACCAAATTCCTAGAAAAAAAATTAAGCCAGTTACAAGAAGAAACAGATAGTAAAACTCTACTAGTGAGGGACTTCAATCTTCCCCTCTAATAATAAGACAAATTTAATTAAAGAATAAACAAGAAGGAAACTAGGGAGGTTAATAGAATCTCAGAAAACTTAGATATGGTAGACTCTGGAGAAAATTGAATATTGACAGGAAGGAATACATATTTTTCTTGGTAGTCCTTGGCAATTACACAAAAATTGACCATTAATTAGGGCATAAAATGTTGCAATTTAATGCAAAAACATAGAAATACAAAATGCTTTCTTTTCATATGACAATGTAATAAAATTTATATTCATTAAATGGAAAAACACTAAAACAAGAAGAAATAAATATTCTAAATCTAAAAAAATGCATGTCAAAAACAAACACAGAAAAAATCCATAATTTCATCCAAGAAAATGAAAATAATGAGGCAATAAACCAAAACCTATGGTATATATTCAAAGTAGTTCTTAGGTAAAATTTTATATCTCTAAAGAGCTACCTAAATAAAACTGATAAAGAAAAACAAAGCTAGAAGAAGAACAAACTAAAAATTCCCAATTAAATATAAAATTAGAAATTCAGAAAATCAAACAAAAAATTAAGAATATTGAAATTAAGAAAACTATTGATCTAATAAATAAAACTGAGGTTAGTTTTAAGAAAACAACAATAAACTACACAAACCTTTAGTTAATTTGATTAGAAAAAAAAAAAAAAAAATTACCAGTATCAAAAATGAAAACATTAACTTTCCACCAATGAAAAAGTAATTAAAGCAATAATTAGGATCTATTTTGCCCAACTTTATGGCAGCAAGTCTGACAGTGTAACTGAAATGGATGAGTATTTTTAAAATGTTAATTTCCCAGATTATTAGAGAGGAAAAAAAAAGTTCACATCCCTTTTGGGAAGATGATATGTTTAGCTCAAGAACTGTATCTTTATACTGGATAAACTTAGAGAGTTTAGCTATAATTTGGTTACATTGTTATGATATAAAAAAAAACAGACTGGAGATAGAAAGGGGATATACTGGAAGAAGAGGATAAAGGAAGTAAAAGAGAGTAAATTGCATCTCCTGAAGAGGGAGAAAAAAGGCTATTTTAATTGAAGGAAAGAAGGGAGCTGAATGAGCAGTGTGTGAATTTTACTCTCACTAGATCTGTCTCAAAGAGAAAATATCAGACATATTTAGCTCACAGAGAAATTTGTCTCACCCTATGGGGAAGAGGGAAAGGAAAGGGGAAAGAAAAGGTATAGGCTAATCGAAGGGGCAATACTAGTAGAACAGGCAGGTTTCAAAGAAGGTATGGCTGTAGAAAGGTAGGAGTGTCTGAGGGAGGTGGTGGTCAGAAGCAAAACAGTGGGGAGGAGAAAAAAGGCTAACAAGGAAATAGAAAAGTAAAACTTGGGGAAAATAAGAGGACAGAAAATTCAAAGTAAGTAACTTTAACTGTAAAAGTAAATGGGACAAATGCTTCCATAAAACAGAAGCAGAGAGCAGACTGGACTGAAAGCCAGGATCCTACAATATGTTGTTGAAAAGAAGCACATTTAAGAAAGATGTTAAGGAGGTAAATATAATTTTAGTAAAGTTAGATATGATAGATCTTTGAAGAAAATTGAATGGAGATAGAAAGGAGTACACTTTTTTCTTGGTGGTACAAGAAACTACATAAAAACGAGATCAAGTATTAGGGAATAAAAATGTCAAAATCAAGTACAGAAAAGCAGAAATAATAAGTGAATCTTTTTTCAGATCATGGTACAATTAAAATAAAGGGAGAGGAAAAGTAGACCAACAATTAATTGGAAAATAGAGAATCTAATCATAAACAATGTGTTAGTGAAAGAACAAATTATAAACAAAATCAATGATTTCATGCAAGAAAATAATAATAATGATACAACATAGCAAAATTTATGGAATGTATCCAAAATAGTTCTTGGGGATATTTCATATATATATGCTTACTTGCATAAAATAATGAAAAAGAAGCTCAATGAAATGGGTAAGCAACTAAAAAAGCTAGAAAAAAGGAAATAAACTCCCCCAAATAAATACTAAATTTAAAATTCTGAAAATAAAAGGGGAAATTAATAAAACTGAAAAAGAACAACTATTGAACTAGTACACACAACTAAGCATTAGTTTTATAAAAAATAGATAGACTTTAATTTGATTCAAAAAAGGAATGAAGAAAATCAAATTGCTGGTATAAAAATGAAATGAGTCAATTTTCCGCTAATGAAGAGGGAATAGGGCAATAATAAGGTGGTATTTTGCCCAACTATGTGACAATAAATTTGACAATCTAAGAGAAAACTGAGAGTTACAAAACATAGATCACCCATTTTACCAGAGGAAATGTATTACTTGAATAGTTGAAAATTTGTAAAAAAAAAAAAAAAAAAAAAAAAAAAGATATTGAACAAGCTATTAACCAGCTCCCTAAGAAAAAATCTTCAGGGCCAGATAGATTTCCATATAAATGTTATCAAATATTTAAAGAACAATTAATTTCAATACTATGCAAACTTTTGAAATATAGGGAAAGGAGGCCTACCAAATTTTCCTTTTATGACACTGATATCATGTTGATACCTAAACCAGGTAAGGTCAAAACAGAAAAAGAAAATTATAGACCCATTTTCCTAATGAATATTGATGGAAACATCTTACATAAAATATTAACAATGAGATTACAGAAAGCCATAACTAGAATAATACACCTGAAACAAGTAGGATTTATAGCAGCAATGCAGGACTGGTTCAATATTAGGAAAACTGTTAGCATCATTAATTATATTACATTATAATTAATTAAATATATTAATAACAAAGCTAACAAAAATCAAACAATAATATCAATAGAAGCAGTACTTGACAAGATGTAATACCTATTCCTATTAAAAACATTAAAGAATATGGGAATAAATGAAGTTTTTTTCAAAATGTTCAGTAATATCTATTTAAAAGCATCAGCAAGCATCATATACAATGATAACAAAATAGAATCCTTCCCCATAAGACTAGGGAAAAACAAGGTTGCCCACTATCTCCATTACTCTGCAATATTGTATTAGAAATGTTAATTTTGGCCATAAGAAAAAAAAAAAAGAAAATTAAAGGAATTAGAATACATTATTAGGAAACCAAATCATCATTCTTTGCAGATGATATGCAGGTATACATAGAGAATTAACTAAAAAACTACAAAAAAATTCACAACTTTAGCAAAGTTGCAAGATACAAAATAAATTCATATAAACCATCAGCATTTCTACGTTACTAACAAAGTCTAGTAGCAAGAGATACAAAAATCCATTTAAAATAACTAGATAATGTGAAATATTTGTGCATCTATCTGCTAAGGCAAAGTCATAAATTATATGAACTCAATTACAAGACACTTTATACATAAATCAAGTCAGATCTAAACATTTGGGAAAATATCAAGTGCTCCTGGGTAGATCTATGCATCTCTTGCTGCTAGACAATACTACCTAAACCTACTTAATCAGTGCTACACCAATTCAACTCCCCCAAGAATATTTTACTGATCTAGAATAAAGAATAACAAAGTTCATCTCTAAGAACAAAAGATTAAGAATTTCAAAGGAATTAATGAAAAATAATGCAAATGAAGTTGGTCTAGCTGTAGGAAACCTAATACTATATTGTAAAGTAGTGATCATCAAAACCACCTGGTACTGGCCAAGTAGTAGGGTAGTCCATCAGTGAAATAGGTTAGGTACACAGAACACAATACTCAATGACTATAGTAATCTAGTCTTTGATAAATCTAAAGACCCCAGCTTCTGGGAAAAGAGCTCATTATTTGGCAGAAATTATTGAGAAAATTGAAAATTATTATAGCAGAAACTAGGCATTGATCTATACCTAATGCACTATACCAAGATAAGTTCAAAATGCGTTCACAATTTAGATTTAAACAGTGCCATTATAAGCAAATTAGATGAACAAAGGATAATCTACCTTTCAGATGTGTAGAGAAGGACAGAATTTTTGGATAAAAATGAACTACATACATTATGGAATGCAAAATTGATTTTTTTTTACTAGATGGCACAATGGATAGAGCAGTAATCGCGGAGTCAGGAGTACCTGAGTTCAAATCAGGACCCAGACTCTTAATAATTTTTAGATTTGTGATCCTGAGCAAGCCACTTAACACCAATTGCCTTTCCAAAAAAAAAAATAGACAGCTCATTGCTAATATATATAGAGAAATGACTCAAATTTATAAGAATTTAATCCATTCTCCAAAGTAGAAATAATCAAAGGATATGATGAGAAAATTCTCAGAGGAAGGAATTAATACCATTTATAGTCATATGAAAAAATGCTCTGGATTTTTTTGTTCAGAGAAATGCAAATTATGGCAACTCTGAGGTATCATTACACACCTCTCAGATTGGCTAAGCTGACAGGAAAAGATAATGATGAATTTTGGAGGAAATATGGGAAAATGGGGACACTAATGCATTCTTGATAGAATTGTGAACTGATCCAACTATTCTGGAGAACAACTTGGAACTATGCCCATAGTTCTATCAAATTATGCATACCTTTTGATCCAGCAGTGCTTCTACTCAGCCTGCATCTCAAAGAAATAATACAAAATGGAAAAGGACCTATGTGTGCAAAAAATATTTGTAGCAGCCCTTTTTTATAGTGCCAAAAAACTAGAAAATGAGTAGATCCCCATCAGTTGGAGAATGGCTGAATAAGGTATGATATAAGAATGCTATGCAATATTATTGTTTTATGAGGAAAATTTAGCAGAATGATTTCAGAGAAGTCTGAAGAAATTTACATGACCTGAGGCTAAGTGAAATCAGCAGAACCAAAAGATCATTGTATATGACAACAGCATGATCCGTTCTGATATATATGGCTCTTTTCAATCATGAGGTGATTCAGCTGAGTTCCAAAGGTTTTGGGGTGAAGAGAACCATCTGCATCCAAAGACATGACTGTGGAGACTGAGTGTGAATCACAACAGAGCTTTTTCCACATTTTTAGTGTTGTTTGTTTGCATTTTGTTTTTCATTTTATCCCTTTTTGATTTGATTTTTTTCTTGCAGCATAATTGTGGAAATGTGTACACAAGAATCATGCAGGCTTTGCATGTTGGATTATTTGCTGTGTAGACAAGTGGGTGGGGGAAAGGGAAAGAAAAAAAAATTGGAAAATGAAATTTTAAAATGTTGAATGTTGAAAATTATCTATGCATTTTTGAAGATCAAAAGCTTTAATCAAAATAAAAAAAAAATACAGGCTACGGAATATACATATATATGATAAGTAATATTGCACACATGACTGAGTTTCTTATTGGTTTTTAAAATGTTATTTTGAACATTATGACATGTACTGTTATACAATGATAGCATTAGGGCCTATCAGCTGTAAACCTCTATGATTATGTAGTGCAAGATGGTTATATCTTTTATAATATTGCACTGCATTATTGTTTTTTTTTCCTTTTTAAAAAAATCTGTTTTTTTATAATAGGCTATAAGCTATCACATTTTTTTGTTGTTGTTGTCATCAGAAGAATTAGCTCCAGTACCTTCCTCCTAAACTTTTTCTATTTTGCTGATTTCTATTGTGCTAGGAAAAGTACTTGCAGCCATCTTTGTTATATTACTTAGGAAATAGGAGTAAATGGACTTTATTAGACTGAAATTCTATAAACACAATGAATGCATTATAATGCATGGTTTTATATATATTTTATATACTTGTTTTTCTTTTTGGAGGGCAGAGAGTTCAAGAGAATAGTACTCTTTCAAGTTTTTCACTATGTGTCTGATAGTTGAAGTTTCTAGGAAAGAATCCTGAATAAATTAATCAGAGAATTATTTAATTAGAACATTATTGGAAATTCAATTTGTTTTTCCCCCGTTTCCCACTTGAAAGTCCACCCAAAGGAGGATTGTAGGAATATTTATAATTGTTCAAGTACAGATGAAAGAAGCTCTTTTCTAGGAATTTGTGTGGAGATGTCACTGATAGAAATTATTCTTTGGAGCCCATTGACTTAACTAATGATAGTTGAAGAAGTGAAATCATTTTAAAATATTAAATAATACATATAATTGAGAAACCTATAGAAGCTATAGTATTTACAGGAGAAAAACACTTTTTGCTAAGTGGAAATTTAAATTACCATACTTTCAGTGGTTAAAATCATCAACATTTTAGTACCTTATTTTCAAGAAAGTGAAAATTATGGTAGTAAATAATTATCTGCAGAAATTTCTATGAAGCTGTTAAACATTATTTCCATCAATTATAAAATACCTTTAGCATGTTTTACAGGAAAAATATCATTTGTGAATGGCATAGAAATATTGGTTAGAATTAGCTATTTCTACATGTGTTAGCAAGTGGATAAAATAGCAACATCTAGATAACATACATTGGAGATACTTGTCATGACTTATACATTAGTCAAGGTGGAATTATTTGCTTCAATATGTCCGTATTATTCTACCAACCAAATTTAGGAAATATGAACAGAAATTTTGTGCTTTCTCCAGGCCAGTAGTTTGTAGATTAAGTGTAGTGTCATTAATAGATATCTTATGTCTTCTGACAGACACATTAATTATATTAGAGAATATTAAATTTGGAAGTCATTTTCATAATCAATTCTTCCAAATGAAAATAATAACCAAATGCCATTATATGGCTTTTTTATTATTTTTGATATATTTACATATGTCATATTTTTGATCATTACAAACAAATCCTCTTTGAAGTAAATATTATTTTC
>JAJPUD010020999.1:0-23752 GCA_023553655.1 Myrmecobius fasciatus | reverse complement strand
CAGTTCCCACAGGCCTCTCTCTGGATGTATATGACTATCTTCATCGCAGCACAACTGGTTTGAATCACATCATTGTTGAAGAGAACCATGTCCATCAGAATTGATCATCGTATAGTCTTGTTGCTGTGTATAATGTTCTCCTGGTTCTGCTGATTTCACTCAGCATCAGTTCATGCAAGTCTCTCCAGGCCTCTCTGAAATCCTCCTGTTGGTCATTTCTTACAGAACAATAATATTCCATAACATATGAATGTTATGGAATATTATTGCTCTGTAAGAAACGACCAGCAGGACGATTTCAGAGAGGCCTGGAGAGACTTGCATGAACTGATGCTGAGTGAAACGAGCAGAATCAGGAGATCATCATACACAGCAACAACAGTATTACATGATGATCAATTCTGATGGACATGGCTCTCTGCAACAAAGAATTGTCTCAAACCAGTTCCAATTGTTCACTGAAGAAAACCATACACACCCAGAGAGAGGGAAATGCAATATGGACCACAACGTAACATTTTCATGATCATTATTGACATTTGTTTGCATTGTGTTGCCTTTCTCTGATTCTTTTTTTTTCTTGTAGATAGGATTTTTCTTGCATAACTTCTCAAGCATTTCAACATTATTAGCATGTAGTGGACTTCCTGCCATCTAGGGGAGGGGAGGGGACTGGGGGTAAAATTTGTAATGGAAAGCTTTGTAAAGATCAATGTTGGGGAACTACCCATACATATGTTATACAAATAAAAAGCTTTAATAAAAAAAATTTTAAAAAATGGAGAGTGTAAGCAAAAATGGAGATGGCAATTCTTCTACATTTGTAAGGATGGGATTAATTGATTTATTAACTCATCTCAAAATGAGTAAAAAGATACTAATCAAACAAGCTTAATCATAGGCTTTAGATAATTTGGAACTCTGCCCAAAGGGCAATGAAACTATTCATACTCATTGATTCAGCAATACCCACTACTAGGTCTGAATCTCAAAGAGATCACAAAAAAGGGGAAAGGACGCACAAGTGCAAAAATCTTGTAGTAGCTCTTTTTTGGGTGACAGCAAAGAATTGGAAATTGAGGGAATGCCATTAATTGGGGAGTGCTGAACAAGTTGGGCTATACGAATGCCATGGAATAGTATTGTTCTATAGGAAATGATGAAGAGGCTGATTTCAGAACAGCCTGGAAAGACTCACATGAATTGATGCTAAGTGAAGTGAGCAGAACCAGGAGAAGAAATATATACAATAACAGCAACATTATGTAATGATCAGCTATGATGGACTTAGCTTTTTTCAACAATACAGTGCTCCCAGACAATTCCAAAAGAATCATGATGGAAAATGCTATCCACATCCAGAGAAAGAACTATGGAGTCTGAATGCAAATCAAAATGTGCTATTTTCACTTTTTTTATTGGTTTTTTTATGGCTTTTCCCTTTTGTTCTATTTCTTCTTTCACAACATGACTAATATGTTTACATGATTGTACATGCACAAACTATATTAGATTACTTACCATCTTTGGGAAGGGAGATACAAAGAAGGAAAAAAAATTAGAACTCAAAATCTTATTAAAAATGAATGTTAAAAACTATCTTTACACATAATTAGAAAAATACTATTTACAAAAAATAAAATAATTGTTTTAAAATCATAAGCTTTAGAATATGTTTGAAGATTCTTTGGAACTCGAGTAATGTTGCATAGAAATCATATCTGAATAGACCAAAGAAACATGATCATACTCAGGATTTGCCTATAAAATTTTAAGTGGGTTGAAAAGGCAGTCATTTGAGAGGTTAGAACAAGCATAGAATGCCCACTAAACTGCCTGAGGAAGAGCTACTTTGAGAGGACCAAAAGAAGGAACTGCTCCATCAGCTTTGATTCTAGGTTTCCTCCTCCTTTTTGGCTACAGGAGGATCTTGTGAGCTTCCAGAAGTCCAAAGGAGGTGGGCTTCCCATCTTCCTGTTAGAGGTCTAAACACATCCACCTATCAACTTAGGGTAATGTCTCCATTGGGAGATAAGAATAGAATAAACAATGATTTGTGACTTTACAAAGAGCTCAGCAGAAAACCTTAGTCATGTAGAAGAGAAACTTCTTAAACCTTTTATGAATTGAAAAAAAAATAAAAGAAAGAATTTTTAGTTACCAAAAACTTTGAGTTGCCCCTTTGCCACATGTGCCCTCTTTCTTTGGAAATATAGTTCCCTAGACACTGCATGAGAACATGCATCCTGGAATTTGGGGGAGCTTTTTGTACCAACTGTTCTTACTAAGCCATCCTAATGACCCTTTCTAAAAGCTACTTCAGGTTGACTTACAAAATTATTTTTTTAATTTTTATTTTTACTGGTAATTCTGGAAAGTAGGACACTAGTGGGGACTCAAACCAATAGCATCAGAGAATCACCTTCAACTTCTCAGAGGGTAACCCTGGATTATTAGGACAAGATGTAGTCTTTGGGGAGGGCAGCTGAGGTTCATCTACAAGAATAATAGTTAAAACCCACAAAGGGCAAATATTCCATCATTCAGGCCCCCTTTACTGTGTCTAGAGGAGGCACAATCAGGTATTCAAGACTGTGATACAGAATGACTGAGTGGAGGTGGCTTTGAATTGCAAGGGAGCTTTTGTAGATCTAAGCCAATAAACTTTTTTTTGTTGTTTACATATTTTTATTATATTATATACACATATAAATATACATGTGTTTATGTTCATGCATATATATATATACATATATCATGTACTTTTCTTTTTTTCCCAAAATTTTTCCCTCCTTCCCCCCACCCCAAGATGACAGGTAGTCTAATACATGAATAGCCTCATTTTTTAAAGAGGGAATTGAGACTTAGAGAGGAAATGACTTTCTAGATCATGATAGTAATAACTGGCAGAGCAGAAGCTTGAACCCAGGTCCTCAGACCAAGAATCTAGTGTTCTTTCACACAAATCACAGGGATTCTCTTTAGCAAAAGAGTCTTTAGGGAGCAAACTGAGTTTTCAGAGATGGTTTCTAGGAGTCATTAATCTTGTGATTCCTAGGATGAGGACCGATCAGGAGGCATTTAGGGAGGAAATGTCACTGGTAAGTTTTCATATCTATGACCACGGTCCACAGAGCACTGGAGTGTACTTTGGCTGCCTGTCACTGACTCATTAGCTGGCAGATGTGAGGAGGCTGAGGAAGGGAGACCATGCTTAGAATGCAAGAGGCAAGGAGTTTCTCTAATTCTTAGCATCGGTGACTCATACAGAATGTTGGGAGAAACTTAGAAAAGGGAATGGCAGAGCTGGGAATGGCTTTAGAACAGGGGATGTCAGGGCTGGGAGGGAGCTTAGAACAAAGGATGTCAGACCTGGGAGGGAGCTTAGAACAAGGAAGATCAGGGCTGGAAGGATGGTTAGAACATAGAACAGTTTAATACCAATTGTTTAAATGATGAAATTATAGCCAGGAAATGAAAAGAAACCTGTCCAAAGCCATACAAGTTAGTGTCAAAGCCAGTTCCCAGGTCAGTGAGCCTCTTACACTCACTGCCCCTTTTCCAACTTTGTATCACCTCCACCCTGGGTTTACTTCCTGTATTCCATCCTAAGCTACTGATGTCCAAAGACACATTGAAGTCATTCCATCCTCTAACTACTTAGTGACTGCTTCTTCTTCCTCCTCCACAAGTCTACTCTGTTTCTGTCTCTCTCTCTCTTCTCTGTCTCTGTCTCTCTGTCTGTCTCTGTGTATCTTTCTCCTTCTATTTACTTTCTATCACAGCTCTATATCCCTGTTCCAAGGCCCTTCCCCTAGCTCTGACATTCCCTGATCTACAGTCCCTTTAATGAAATGGATTCATGATTTAGACATAAAGAATGATATTTATAGCAAATTAGAAGAACAAAGGATAGTTTACCTCTCAAATCTGTGGAGAAGGAAGGAATTTGTGGCCAAAGAAGAACTGGAGTACACTGTTGAATGTAAAATGGATAATTTTGATTATATTAGGTTAAAACATTTTTGTACAAACAAAACTAATGCAGACAAGATTAGAAGGGAAGCAGTAAAGTGGGGAAAATTTACATCCAAAGGTTTTGATAAAGGCCTCTTTTCTAAAATATATAGAGAAATGACTCAAATTTATAAGAATTCAAGCCTTCTCCAATTGATAAATGGTCAAAGGATATGAACAATTTTTCAGATGTATTTCTAGTCATACAAAAAGGTGTTCTAATTTACTATTGATCAGAGAAATGCAAATTCAGAAAATTCCAAGGAACCACTACATACCTCTCAGATTGGCTAAGATGACAGGAAAAAATATTGACCAATGTTGAGGGCAAATATGGGAAAAAACTGGGACACTAATGCATTGTTAATGAAATTGTGAACTGATCCAATTATTCTGGAGAGCAATTTGGAACTATGCCCAAAAGGCTATCGAACTGTACATACCCTTTGATCCAGCAATGTCTTTACTGGGACTGTATCCCAAAGAGAGCTTAAAGGAGGGAAAGGGACCCACATGTGCAAAAATGTTTGTGGCAGTTCTTTTTGTAGTGACAAGAAGCTGGAAATGGGGTGTGGATTCCCATCAGTTGAGGAATGGCTGAATAAGTTATCATATATGAATGTTACGGAACATTATTGTTCTATAAGAAATTATCACCAGATAATTTCAGAGAGACCTGGAGAGACTTACATGAACTGATGAGAAGTGAAGTGAGTAGAACCAGGATATCATTGTACACAGCAACAGCAAGATTATATTATTATCAATTTTGATAGACATAACTCTTTTCAACAATGAGATAATTCAGGCCAATTCCAATGGTATTGTTATGAAGAGAGCCATCTGCACCCAGAGAGAAGACTGTGGGAATTGAGTGTGGATCACAATATAGAATTCTCACTCTTTTTGTTGTTGTTTGCTTGTGTTGTGTTTTCTTTCTCATTTTTCCCACTTTTTGATCTGATTTTTCTTGTGCAGGATGATAATTGTGGAAATATGTATAGAAAAATTGCAAATGTTTAACATATTGGATTGCTTGACATCTAAGGGAGTGGGTAAAAGGAAGGGAGGGAAAAATTTGGAACATAATGTTTTTCAAGGGTGAATGTTGAAAATTATGCATATATTTTGAAAATAAAAAGCTTTAATAACAAAAAAATAGAAAAAAAATAGTTGCTTTAAGCTGTGATCTTCTCTAGGCCAAAATTCCTTTAATTTCTAAATCTCTATATTCCATGACCTTCTATTCTCAACAGTTTTATCATTCTATGAATGTAAAATACATTGAGTCCTTGACTTCAAGATTTGATTATTCTATCAATCTGCATCAGAGAACTGGCCAATGCTCCCAACCCTAGATTGATAGATTAATTAGATTGTATTAGTCCTGTCCCAGAATACAAAGGGATTCTTCAAAGCTCTGTTTAGCCTTATCTGTTTACCAGAAATTGTCACACTTACAAGAAGTACTAGCTCATTTTATCTATTTTACCATAAAACCTCCTAGATGTAGTCTTTGAACCAAAAGCTGATCAGATTATTTCCTGAATAGGGTCAAATTTCTAGGAATAATTGCATATGTAACTTCACTTTCCTTAGCTAGATAAAGATTGTGGTCCAAAACTCAGCACCAAAACAGGTTACCTGTGTTTTATTTTACCTTCCATTTATGCCTATTTCAAAATGATTTATATTTGATGATAATAACAACAATGAAGTAAAGATGGAAGAAGAAAGAGAAGGAGGAAAAAGAGGAAGAGGAAGAGGAAGAGAAGGAGATGGAGGAGGAGAAGGAGAAGTAGAAGTTAGAAGTAGAAGGAGGAGGAGGAGGAGAAGGAGGAGGAGGAGGAGAAGAAGAAGTAAAAGAAGGAGAAGGAGAAAAAGAAGTAAAAAAAAGAAGTAGAAGAAGAAGAAGAGGGAGAAAAAGAAGAAGGAGAAGAAGTAAAAGAAGAAGGAGGAGGAGGAGGAAGAGGAAGAGGAGGAAAAGCAGGAGGAGAAGGAAAAGGTGGAGAAGGAGAAAGAGAAGGAGGAGGAAGAGAAGAAGGAAGAGAAGGAGAAGGAGAAGGAGGAGAAGAAGGAGGAGGAGAAGAAGAAAAAGAAGAAAGAAGGAGGAGGAAAGCAAAAAGAAAAGGGAAAATGAGGAAAAAAAGAAAAGGGAGGGAGCATAGAATTTCAATCTGGTAAGAACATTTGCTCCAGCTCCCTTATTTTGAACACACAAACTGATTTATTTGGGGTTTCATGAGTAACCAGTAGAAACATGAGGATTAAAATTTGTTTTGATTCCATATTTCAGATCCTGTGATAGAATCTGAATAGAAAGAGCTTTGGCAAATGGGGAACCATTCTCTTGACCCTCACATAATAAATAGCTAATTAATACTCATATAGCAAATGAAGGCTTGCAAAGTGCTTCATAAATGTCTCAGCTTATGCTCACCACAACCCCAAGCAGTAGGTGCTGTGATTATCCTCATTTTACAGATGAAGAAACTGAGGCAGGAAGAGAATAAGTGACTTATCTAGGGTCACACAGCTAGCTAATTTAGGAGGTTCAATTTTATCTCAGACCTTCTTGACTAGGAAGCACTGAATTCACTGTACCACCTAGCACACCTCCCATTGTGGGCAATCACTCTGCTTATATAGAAGACCAAGGGAGCACAAGATTGTGATCTGGTAAGAACATTTGCTCCAGTTCCCTTATTTTGAAGATGAAGGAACAGACACCCCAGCAGGCATAAGCAGGAAGAGCAGCACCAGGTTTCCAACTTAAGTCTCTGCCTCCATTATCCCTCTGGGAAGGAGGACAGCTGGAATTTCCCCTTAGCTCAAAAAAGTTTTCTTTCCAAACAATTTTTTATCTCTGAAACCAGGATCCCACCAAGAGAGCAAGACGAAGACCCCAGGCATTCCTCTGATTTCTTCCATTTTCAGCGGATTCTGGACACTGCTTCTTTGAAGCTCCACCCTCAGCTCATTCCATTCAACAGAGACGCTGGACCAGCCGAAGAGAGGCCTTATAAGGAGTTTGAAAGGAGATTTCCCAAATTCCATCTTGAAATAGAAATCCTCGGGGATGGCCATCTGGCTTCTCCCCAAAACTAGCCTGGAAGCCCACCTCACACCTGAGCAAGAATCTTCTCTCTTCTATCAAATCAGACACTGTCTGTTCGATGTTCTAGGACTCAGGCTCAGATATCTTCTATTATGTTAGAACAGGAGAAGAACTCCTGGTCCAACTCATACATCCCTGAACTATAATCATGTATCCTGCAATCTGGGAGCCATTTTAGAAGACTATTGCCTCCCTGATGGTTCTCTTTGAGAATGAAAGAAAAACAATTGCAAAAGTCCAGGGAAGAATTGATGTGGGTCTGGATGGGGGTGAGGTCTTTAAAAGTCTCCAGCTTGTGCAAGAAAATCTTCAGTCATGGGCAGCTCACTTCATTAAGCAACCTATTCTATACATTGTGTGAAGTTTTTCCACATATTGTACTGAAATCCCCTTTTATACATCTTATAAGGTTACAGATTTAAACCTAGGAAAGAGACCTCAAAGATCATCATGGGCAACTCTCTCATATTGGGGAAACTGAGGCCTAAGAAGTTAAAGGATTTGCTGAAGGACATAGATAGTAAGGACCAGTGGTCCCAAGTCTTCTAATGTGATTCCTTCCATCCCTTGTCTTCATTGGTCCAAATCTGCCTCCTGATACCAAATGAAACAAGTCTAAGAGAGACAGAGACAGAGATAGAGAGAGAGACAGGGAGACACACACACACAGACAAGGAGAGAGACAGAAACAGATGGATAGACAGAAACAGAGATAAAGAGGGACAGAAATATAGACAGAGACAGAGAAAGAAAAAGAGAGACAGAGACGCAGACAGAGACAGAGAGACAGAGAGGGAGAGACAGAAAAAGAAAGAGAGAGAAATAAAGGCAGAAAGTGGCAGACAGACATATTGTTAAAAGAAAATTATGTTTTCTATAAGCTAAATATTACAAATTTCTCCACTAAATACAGTTCCCTAGAAAAATCATACAAGGAGTGTAGCTTTAAATAGTACCTTAAGGGAAAGAGGAATAGGGAGAAAGAGGGATCCTCAGTGTCCTAGAATCAAGCCCCCAGTGTCCATGGTCCCCAGCTGGAGTTTCCAAAAACCAGGATGAGATGAGTCATTTACCGCTAACAAGTCTGGCAAGCTGTCAGAACACACAGCAGCCCCCCCTCCTGATATCCCAAACAGAATTTGCTTGGTCCATCCAAGCACATGGATTGTATTTCTATACAAACTTTTTCCTTGGAAAAGGAGAAGCCTAGTGGGGTTTGAGGGTTGGGGGAAGGGAGCTTGGGGCGGAATCCAGAGTAGAAAAGTTGAATTCCAGCAAAGCAAATATGAATTTCCCAAGTGATGGAATCAGTGGGTCCCCAGTAGAGATAAGAGTCAAGAGAGCTGGGATCCAGCCCAGGTCAGTGGCGGGTCTGCTGCTTGACATCATAGCCCTATGCTGGCACTCATCTTCATTCTCTGTAAACTGTATATGTTGGGTTAAGGACCCTTGCCACTCTGGTTTCCTGTGTAAACCTTAATGCAGAGGTGGCCAAAATGGCTTTGAGTACAGCCCAACCAGATTAAAATGTCATTGGAAAGCATTTAACAAAATAAATAAAAATACAATAGGATACAGATAATGTTAATATGTGGTTTCTAAGTCAACATGCCATGAGGGATCTTTATAAACAGTTTAGTGACCCCTGTTTCTATCTGAGTTTAACACCACTGCCTAAAGCGTTTCATAATGTATGATTATTATTCAAGAAAGCAAACCATGCATAAAGGGAAATAATTCCAAACAATTTTTTCTTGAGAAAATGGATTATTCTTTCACCACTCCCAGGTTGGAGGAGGGGGGAAGGCTGTTCAGGAAGAGAAGAGAGACAAAGAAAGAGACAGAGATAGACAGACAAAGAGAAACAGAGACAGAGAAGAGAAAGGAGAGGAGAAAGAAGGAGGGAAGGAGAAGAGCAAAAAAGGAAGAAAGGAGGACAGATGGGAAAGAAAAAGAAGAAAGAGAAGAGAAAGGAAGAAATAGAACAGTGAAAAGGAAAAGAGAAAGGAAAGAGAGAGACACACAGAGAGAAACAGACAGAGACAGAGAGAAAGAAGATAAGAGAGGAGGGAAGGAGAAGAGCAAAAGAAGGAAGAGAGAAAGAGAGGAGAAAGGAGGACAGATGAGAAAGAAAAAGAAGGAAGACAAGAGAGGAAGAAATAGGACAGTGAAAAGGAAAAGAGAAAGGAAAGAGAGAGACACACACACAGAGAAACAGACAGAGACAGAGAGAAAGAAGATAAGAGAAGAGGAAAGGAGAAGAGCAAAAGAAGGAAGAGAGAAAGAGAGAAGAAAGGAGGACAAATAGAAGGAGAAGAGAAAAAATGAAGGAAGAAAGAGAAGAATAGAGAGAAGGAAAAGAGAAAGGGGGGAGAGAGAGACAGAGAGAGAGACAGACACAAAGACAGAGAAACAAATAGACACAAGAGAAAGTACTCATATTGCAATTTTTTTCCTTCAGTCAAATGGTAGTTGTAATCTTCCCAGTGTAGATTGTAGACTCTTCTTAAAGAAGAAAATACAGAGAAGCAAATCCCTCTCTCAACTCCTACTTCAACAAAGAGAGAGAGAAATAAAAAAAAGAGAAGGTGGAAAAGAGGTTGCATTTGATCCATGTGAATTTCGAATGAGATGACATAGATGCTACATTTTGCGAACCATTAAGTATTACATAAATGCTATCCAATTATTATTGCCATTTTCCTCATTAAGAGAATGAAGAAGAAGGAAGGGAAGGAAAAATGCAACTGTCCTTTTGGACCTGAGGCCCCCCCTCCAAAAAAAATGAAATGAAGCTCTTCTTTCAGCCTAGGAACTTGCTCCCTTTCAGAGGGAGAAGCAGTTTGAGCTACAAAGAATAATATAATAGAACCACAAAAGGCAGTAGGTGAGGGCTCATCTGCTACAGATCAGAAGAAAAAACAAAGCTTCATAGAGGTTGATGATCTCCTACTCAAGAACCCTCTGGTAACTTATTAATTGGCCTGATAATAACACTGGAGAATTCTATTTTTTCACAGGCATGTGTACAAGACATAATAAATAAACTCCCAAGACTTAACAAAATAAATGGAAATTACCCACTTCTGGCCATTTGCATGTGGACAAAAGATACTGGCATAGAAAGAATGTGTCATTGAAAATTATGAAGTCTTATCTAAGAACTTGAAATAGAGACACGAGCTATGTTTGGCTTGTTACTACCCATCGAAAATAATACAAAAGAAAAAAAACGTTATTTGGAGACATTAACTTAAGAAAGGTGCTCTGGGAGAATGGGATACAAATTTCTGAACTATGGATTGAAATGTGGAGATAAAAAAGTTCCTGGCCAGGGATAGAGTGTATCTAACAAAAACTGATAACTATTTCTTTGCTGAGTATCTTGAAAATCTAATTAAAAAGAGGATAAGGGGGAAGAAAGCTGTTTATGTAAATAATGATTAACTATAATAATAATGAGACTTACCAATTATATACTGTTTTAAAGTTTGCAAAGTGCTTTATAAGTTTCTCATTTTATCTTCACAATCTTAAAAGTTAGGTCTTATTATCCCCATTTTATAGATGAGAAAAGGAGGCAGACAAAGGCTAAGTGGATTGACCAAGATCACATTGAAAGTAAGTATATGAGGTCAGATTTACACTTGGGTCTTCCTAACTCCAGACTCAGCACATGCACTAGCTAGTTGCCATATATATACATGCATAGGTGTATATCTAATCTGTGTGTGTATTCTTCAGGTTAGATAACACACAAAAAAGTTATAGCAAAGGAAGAAGGATAATAATTGATGAAAACAGAGATTCATTCATAAGAGATAAAATCTACGGAGACTGTAATGCACAGTGTAGATAAAAGAGGAAGTGGGAGAATGTTATAATTAATTTATAATTATATACATATTATATATAATTTCTTAATGAATTACACACACACATATTATATATATATAATTTCTTAATGAAATGTACATATATGAGGAACTCCAGTACCAGAAAGGAAAACAAGGTAGAGAGCTTTAGAGTACAGGTGAGTAGAGGGAGAAACAAAAGCAATTTTGACATTTTCTAATATTATAGCCCATTTGTACAAGAAGAAGGTATTTGGGGAAGTAATCCCAAGCATGGAATAGAGATGTGATATAGTGATGGGAAGAGGGAATAAAGTGACACAGTGTATAGAGCACTGGGATTGAAATCAGGATTTATCTTCATTAGTTTAAATCCAACCTCAGACACTTACTAGTATGACTCTGGGCAAGTCAGTTCATGAATTGACTCAGTTTCTTTATTTGCAAAATGAGTTGGAGATGGAATTGGCAAAAATTTTTCGTGTCAGACAAGACTGAAAATGATTGAATAAAAACAATAGTAGGTCAAAATACAATTGGAAGAATTCAGAACTGTTTAATTAGCCAAATTCAGAGAGTGAGTCATTAACGATTTACTATCAGATTGGCAGGAGGTCTCTTGCTTTTTGAGATTTTAACTGGTGACTGGGATAATGGCATAAGATGCTTACCAAATCTACCAATCTTACACAAGTGTAAAACAGAATCAGGATCCTCAAATATCTTGACAGGTTTGAGCAGTGGATTCAATTTTACTTGATGGTATCCAATATGGATAAATGCAAACTCCCATACTTGGTTCAAAAAATCAACCTCAGAAGTATAAGATAGAGAACTGATCCCTTGAGAAAATAAAAATGTCTATGAGTTTTAGCAAAAGTGCAAGCTCAATAAGATTCAGCAGGGTATAATCGAAGCCAAAAAACTGTTTTGTCACACCCAGGAATGGATTGGAGTCAGTTCTTCAATTCCTGAGACCTGACTGTTAAGTTTTCAGTGGGAGCATCGACGCCTCAGAAATTGGCAAATGCTATAAGTGAAGGCTTGATTGATTGACCTATCTATTGTCTGAACGTAATAGTAATGAAGAAAATTCATACACATTAACCTTTAAAGTATATCATGAGATTTTTTTCTTGGACATTTGATTTTCAAACAGTTACCATAGCATCCTTACAGATAGCATCTAGAATACTTTGTTCACTTATGGAAACTACAATTGAAGAAGGATATCAAATTAAACTTTAAAGTGTTATTAGATTTTTTTCCCTAAAGAACTAGTTATTAAACATTTACCATGATATCCCTAAAGACAACATTCAGAATACTTAATTCGGTTCTAGAAACTATAATTGAAGCAGGATGTCAACAAGTTGGATAGCACACAGGAGAGTAACCCAGACTGGACAATAGGCAGAAACACCAACATGGCACCTCATTTTCAGAGCACAGATAAACTCTTCTTGCCCTTCCCTACTACGATGGAGGCAAGTGCCAGAGGTTTTTGTCTTATTTTTATGATATCTCCTGGCTAAACTTTGCATTTAACTACTGTGGCCAGCTGCTGATAGGAGACCCAAATGAGGACCACCAAGGTCTGCCCGCTTCATATAATCTCTCAATCTTCTAGCACTGTGTCTCTACCTCCCTATTTGCAAAGTTCCAGAGGATTTCTTTTGATCACTTGGATACTAAGCTTTAATATCAGGGTGATCAGGCTGTCTTTTTTGTTGTTGAATCATTTTCACTCATGTCCAACTCCATTTGGAGTTTTCTTGGCAAAGACACCAGAATGAGTTGTCATTTCCTTCTCAAGCTCATTTTACACATGAGGAAACTGAGACAAACAAGGTAAAGTCACTTGCCCAGGGTCACACAACCAATAGGCTGGATTTGAACTCACAAAGATGAGTCTTCCTGATTCTAGCCCCAGGGCTCTATCCAAGGCACTACCTTAGTGCCTTAAGCACTATCACATGGACAAGGGATTTAGCTTATTGCCCTTGAGCTCCAGAGGGCAGAAGTTGGAATGATGACATTGAGGAAGGAGAGTGGCAGATTTCTGCTCAAAATCAAAAGGGAAAAATTAGTAAAATTGAGACCTTTCAGAAAGTTCAAAAAAGAGCCTAAGGAGGTAATGAGTTCTCCATCACTCCAGGTCTACCAGTGGAGGCTGGTCATTTGCTGCCAACATCCTGCAGAGAGGATTCTTACTCATGTTTAACTTAAATCAAGTAACCTCTGAGGCCCCTTAAAACCCTGAAATATTATAAATCTAGTTATCCCTTAGCTATATTATATTATAATTAATATTTTATGTTAATTATAAAAGTTCAACCAGTTTTACAATAAAATGGACTTTTCCTGAAAATCTCCATCAATCCAGAGCCCAAAGGAGTTTAAGAAGATGAGTGTGAATGAATAAGGATTGAATTAGTTTTACAAGGCCAGTAGTGGGGGGTAGGAAGCAGACAGAAGAGGGGAGGACACTGGCAGGAGTTTGATTTGAGTGTTATTTAGCTAACATTGGATAGTTGAAGAATCCCAGAATCCCACTGGCATGGGAGGGACCTCAAAGTCTAACTTAACCCTGAACAAGGATCCCCACTTTACATCTAGATCCTCCTGGAAGCCCTCCCATCCCAGAGGACTCCCAGTCTCCTCTTATCTAATTTGTTAAAAAGCCTTTCTTGACATCAAACCAAAGTCTGTCCTTTGTTATATACACACAGTAGGTAGAACAATTCACTTGGAGCCAGGAATACCTGAGTTCAAATCCAGCCTCAAGCACTTACTAGCTCTATAGCCCCAACCAATCATTTAATCTCTTCTCTCTTAGCTTCAGTTTCTTCAACTGTAAAATTAAGGAATATAATAGTACCAACTTCACCAGATTGTTATTAGGATCAAATGAAAGAATATTTGTAAAATGCTTAGCATAGTATGCCTGGCACATAGTAGTAACTGCCCATAGTAGGAACTATATAAATTTTTCTTCTTCTTTTTCTTCTTCTTCTTCTTTTCTTCTTCCTCCTCCTCCTCCTCTTTCTCCTTCTCCTTCTTCTGCAGATGCAGAGGGACTTACACCTTCCTCATATAGGGTGCTAGGTCTCTCTAATATCCAAATATTCCCCCAACAACTGACCAGGTATCACTAGGCTGAGATCACAAAGATGGTGAGCTTCCCAGTCTCTGTCTTGTGTCTGTCCTCATGAGGCTTGCTGCTTCATCCCTCCACGGCCGCCTGCCACCTAAGCAAGGAAATGAGATCGCCATCCCTTTCTCACCCACTTACTACATTCCCGGTGCTGTTGCTGCCCAGATCTCCCAGACACTTCTCTTTGTACCTCTGATCTAAGTTGGGATCCCCACCAGCAGGAAGAGAGAAAATAAGAAGAGGTGCCCAGTGTACAAACATGAATTGGGTTTGGTATGGGCAGTTTGCCACCCACATAGTGGAAACTAAACAACCAAGAGTCCCAGCAAGACTAGAATGATCCAAGAGCCTCATATGTCAGCCTCATTGTACACTGGCAACCATGCTGTTCATTAGCTCTTACATGTCACCTTCACTGAATACAGACTTGGCAGTACCCAATGGATTCATTCTTCCCTCATTTCTCCATCTCACAAGCATCCCTTTCCCTTTCACCCTCCTTGCCTTTGTAGCCATTTCTTTGGACAGTTTTCATGCAGGTCAATGCCCCATTGCTCAGGTGCCCCTGGAAAGAGATAGATGCCAGCTGCTTTAAGATCTCACAAAGTCCCAAGATAAACAGGATGCAGCCCTATGCCAAACACAGGCTTACCTAGGAGACCATGAGCTCACATCTTTTTTAAATAAAGACTTTATTAGAGAAGCTTGCTATAAAATCTTTGGTATTACTTCATTGTTTTAGTACCTTTTAGTATAACATAGTTTCCCATGATTATCTCTTTTTTCCTTTCTTAAAACAGTTTTATTATTTTTCTTTTCTCTATGAGCTCACATCTTGTGACCTACTGGGCAGGGGAAAAGGCATCCTCTATCCCAGCCCTCTGGAGTTCAGAATTGCCTTTCTAATTTAAGTGGGCATGAAGAAATGGGTCAAAGGGAAAGGAAGCACCCTTTAGACTATCTGTGGAGTTTTGGTTGGCCACCAATTAAAAAAGTCATCGTGTCCAAAGGGAGTAGTTACAGGATATCTGGGTATGTTACGATATAGGGGTTCGGGGTTGGAGGAGGAGGAAGAAGATCTATCACTAACAAGTGTAGTACATGTGACATCTTCTATTCTAAAGCCCCCTCTGGTTCCGTTACCCTTTGTTCCAATGTCCCCTCTCAGTTCTTGTCATGTTCCAGGTTCCTCTTAAGCTCTGTCAATTTGCATTCTAAGGTCACTTAGAATACAACATTTTAAGGTCCCTCTGGTTCAAACATCCTCTATTTGATGTCCCCCCAGGTTCTAATACCCCTCCCAACTCTGAAATACTAAGTGACTGTAATAAGAAACCATTTTAAGGAAACACAGACAGGTTCTCTGCCCATAAATCCATTTCTGTTTCCACTGTATTATATCTGGAAGTCCTTTATCACTCCGTGATTCCATTATTCTGTTCTATTCTGTTCCAATACCCCTCCTAGCTCTGAAATTCTACATCCTAATGTCTTTCCCAACTCTCATATTCTATGAACTAAGGTCCCTCCTAATTCTGACTTTCTGTAATTTAAAATCCCTTTCCAACTCTGGCATTCTCTGTTCTAAGGTCGCTTTCAACACAGATATCCCATCAATCTAAATTCTCTTTCCCCAAATCCCTGTTGGGCTTTTCAAAGAAAATGGTAAGGTAATGAGATCCATAGAAAAGGAAAGTGTATGTCAGTTTCTGTCTTTCTGTTAATTAAATCAGTTGGGGTGGACTGTGAGTTGAAGCAGAGAGGAAAAAGTCAGCTCTTAAACCAGAGTTCTCTAATATATTTATGTTCTAGACCTGTTTGGCCATGTGACGAAACCTAGAGATCTTTTCCCAGGATCATGTTTTTAAAGACATGAAATAACATGCCTTTATAAAGGAAAGCCAAGATTAATGAGAATAAAAATGTATTTTTTCCATCCAAGTTCACAAATCCACTATGGAGTTCTTGGGAGAGGGGAGCAGCTCTGTGAACATTGGGTTAAGAACCTCTCCTTCAGGGACAGCTAGTTGGTGTAGTGGATAGAGCACTAGCCCTGAAATCAGGAGGACTTAAGTTCAAATATGACCTCAGGCACTTAATATATTTTAGCTGTGTGACTTTGGGCAAGTCACAACCTCAATTGCCTCAGGAAAAAAAAAATCCCTCTCCTTTAAAGAAATCACCTTCAAGAGCATAGGGAAGAAGATCCTGACATTAATGAGCAAGACCTAAAAATGAGTTTTCAAATCCTAGGCTTTCATTTAAACTATTTCTTTTTGGAGAGCTATTTTTTAAATAAATCAATAAACACTTATTAAGTATCCAATATGTACAATTGACCACAAGGACTGGATTTATACAAAGACAAAATTCAAATAATTTTTGCTTTAAAGAAGAATATATTCTCTAAAGAAAAATGATATGTATGCATTTTCTTTTGGAGAGGAGATACTTATAACTAGGAATTTAGGAAAACTTTCATGTGAAGGACCAAAGACAAAGCATGGGGGGAGAAGATCTTCATCTTGCCAACCCACCATGATATTACTATTCAGACAATAAAGGTCTATGCTGAATGGAAAGTATTATTTAAGCAGTTCTACAAAGTGTGGTGACCTCAGAAGTATTCTAATGGCTTTGATAGTTACCTGAGTATTTTATGCTTTCATATGTGTTCCTGAGAATCCTTTAACATTTTAAACATTTTCTAGGTGAATTCAAGTCTGTCCTGTACTCGAAACTCCTATTGAATACCGAGTGACTGTATAATAATTGAGGCCCCCAAAAAACATGTTTAGGAAACACAGACAAGAAGCAAATTCTCTGCCTCTAAAAGCATTTCTATTTCCACTGTGTTATATCTGGAAGTCCTTTATCACTCTGTGATTCCATTATTCTGTTCCCAATATCACCCAACCGGTTTGTTCTGATGTCAAGTATGGAACCCAACTTTCTTGAATATTGAGTTATGACTTTATTTTATTTATTTTACTTTTACATTGTGTTATATTCTTTTATTTTTCACTTTCAATAGAGATATCCCCAGTTTGGTTCCATATGTAGACAGAAGGAACTACTTGATGGGGAGGGGGAGGGGAGTGGTTGGTTGCTAGACTCTTTCTCCCAAACTGCTTTCTGTTCCATTCGGCCTCCAATGAGCCGTGGGCAGTAATCTGTTATCTGGGTAATAAGGCTGTTCATCAGGGTGAAATTCAGGCTTGTCACTCTTCCTCGGGGCCTCTTCTCCCGTGCACTGTTCCCTAAGAAACATCAGACCAGTTAGTTTTAAGGAGAAGCGGATCATTTTATGGATAGAAGGCTGGATTGGTCTCCCCTTCTATTGTTGCCTACAAAGTTGAGGTCCATGTACCTCAAAGTCAATCCTATATCATAATATCCCTGGGGTCAGAGTTTCTAAAACAGTAAGTAATTTTAAGACCATTTAGTCCACTCCTTTTTTAAAAATTACATAAAATGTAAATGTCATATTTTTTTTAAATTTTACATAAAATCATATAAAATATAAATGTCATAATTTTGAAAAAGTTTATATAAAATATAAATTTTATCATTTTTAGTTAATACAAAAATAGAAATTTTATAACAGAAAATGGAAACTTTAGATAAAATACAAATTTTAGCTAAAATATAATTTTTATATTTTATTACATTTTACATAAATATAATTTTTAAGTTTTTATTTATAAAAATGCATTTTATTTTTATATCACAGTGATATATAGATATATTCAGTCTCTACCCAATGAAATTTCCCTTTCCATAGAGAAAAACAGTTAAGGACAATTAACAGACACGGCAACACTTTGACAGTAAATAGAACATTCTGTATCCCATCTCATCAAAGAAAAGAGGGAATTGCTGCTTCTCACCTTTTCACTGAGACCAAAACTGGTCACATTTATAATTTTTTATCATTTGAATCCCCACCATTTATATAATCATGATCTTTGCATAAATTGTTCTTTTGGATCTGCTTTTTTCATTCTGCATCAGTTGAAACAAATCTTCTCATTATTCTTTGAATTCTTTACAATGCATCATTTCTTATAATCCAATAATATTCCATCATATTTGTGTCCCATAATTTGTTCATTTATTCCCCATTAGATGGAGGCCATTTTGCTCCTAAACTTCATGTTTCTTAGTGGGAAGTTGAAACCATAAGATGGGAAATTCAGACAGGTATTTATTAAATGTTCATTACACCTTCCAGCACTGAGAATACAAATACAAGCAAAAAAAGACAGTGCCTGCCCTCAAAAAGCTTATATTCTAATGGGGGAAAGCTACCTGTACACAAGTAACTTTTTGCAAAATAATGCAAAATCACTCCTAGAGGACATAACTTGGGGGAGGGAGGACAGGAAAGGCTGGATGATTGAGATTTGGGGTTTGGAAGGTTTTAGAAATTCTATAAGGCAAAAATAAGAAGAGAGAACATAGGAGATTGAAGAGAAAACAATGGTACAAAGCCTGAAATATAATGTAAGGCACTGGTCCACAGGTTTTGTGAACTGGAGCAAAGAGTTCGTGGAGAAAGCTTACAGCTACCCCAATATAGAATTAGCAATTTCAGAACTGGGACCTGAGCTCCTGGCTCAGTGTGATGTTCCAGATTAGATGTCAATGATTGAAATTTGATAAGGATTAAATATCTCCATCTACCCAGAAGACATTGGTCCAGATGGCTCCATACCTTACCACAGAATCCTATAAATAGTAGGTGCATAAGGTAGGAAATCTGTTCTAATGACTTCTAGTGAGCTCTGTGCCATGTTGGAGTTGTTGGGGTTTGGGAGTGTTGGACTCCAAAAGCATATTGAGGTTATTGACCTGGGTTTTAGAATTTGTAGATTTAGATCTCCAAATCAAGAAGGCAAGATTTTTATTACAGGGCTAATAGCAGGCTAAATTCACATAGGTTTTTTGGCATTTAAAAGGAAAAAAAATCAAGAACTAAGTTCTCTAGTGGAACTCACAATTAATGAGGAGGAAGACTCTATTAAGAGGGGAAATGCCATTAAGGTCTGGCAAGTCCCTAGAGAATACAAGATGCCATAGGGTAGGCTAAATTCCTAATGATGGTTGGCAGGGGATGCCATTGACTGATAGGCTAACCCTAAAAAGAAATTCTTAAACCCTTAAAAGAAATGCTTAACAGGAGTTAGCAAGATTTTACAGTACTACTAGGTCTTTTATAGGGGAAATATAACTTGGGGATTTTGATATAATAACTTGGCTTTCTGAAGGAATACAGTAAATTATAGGTACTGATGATTTTGTCAAAGCCAAGAACAAAAAAACAGCTTGAGAACAAAAGGCCCACTTAAGACTGAGATGATCCTATCAGAGTTCCTCCCTTCTTGCCTCATTCCACAGGAGATGCTACATAAGGAAAGAACTTGAAACTCAGATTCAATGGCATTGGGATAGAGTTTCAGTTCTGCCATTTACTGCTCATCTGAGCTCAGTCAATAGACTCCCTCCCTATGAGCCTCAGTCTTCCCATTCACAAAATGGGTAGAAAAATACTTGTCATGATTTACCCTTTCCAGGGCAATATGGAGGATTAAATGAAATTATATCTCTAAAAGCCTGACAAACCATAAAATTAGAATGTCACTTGTTACCATCAGAGAATATCAAAGACTGATGATAGTTCACATTTATAAAGCACTTTTCTTAAAATTACTATATATACATACATATATATATCCATATATATAGATATATATTCTGTCACTTGAGCATCCATATAAACATGAGAAGTAGTTAATACAGATATTATAATCTCCATTTTATGAATAAGGAAACTAAGAGTGGAGAATTCAAATGATGTACCCTGGGTCCCATAGACAGTAAATACAGAAATGGGTTTCATGTGTAAGTCTTCTTGAATTTCTTAACCAGTAATCTAATTCATCAATTAGCTAGAGTCAATGAGCCAGTTTTATTGAGAAAGTGCTGCTAAAAATGTTTTTTTTAAAAAACATAATATTTTTATAATTATATAATTTTTACATATAAAATATTTGGCTGAATTAATGTAGACATTGCCCTTTGAGGACCTTTTAATGCCATTCTTGAATTTTAGCTTTTTTATAGAATCCATCCAGAGATAAATAATTTTTCAACTATATTAGACAAATTCAAAAGCACGTACCTGTTATTTGCCTTTAATATTGCTCAATGAAATGACATTTGCTTATTCTGAAAATCCTTCACAGATTTCTAACCTGTTTGTCATGTTCCTTAAGAATATTATGTCTCAGGGGTGGAGCCAAGATGGCAAACTGCAGACAGCATTCTCTGTGGGCTCCCGAGACCTTCCCTCAGACCCAGACAAATTGAGCCTCCGAACTGGTTTTGGAATGAGGGTTCCACCAAACACTTGGACTACAACACACTTCTATCAACAATCTACTTTGAAAAAAACTCCAGAGGTTAGTCTCGGGGGAATCGGCTGCTGGCCGCGATCAGACACCAGCACGCCCGGGCCGGAAGTCAGGCTGCAACAGAGGTGGATTTTAGGCACTCAGGAAGCCCCTGGGAGACTCCTGGGCCACTTTGCTCTGCTTGCAGGCAGGTGCTTTGGCAGATCTGCCTTTGGTAAAGGGTGGATTGAGAGCAGCTGAAAACGTGGTCCTAGTGTAGATCTAGCCTGACCAGCCTCAGACCGGAAGTCAACTCAACAAACTGTCCCAGGGCAAATTGAAACTGCAGCAGTATTCCCTGCTGGTGACTGATACCTCAGCTCAAAATCATGAGTAAGAAGCAGAAGAAAGCTCTCACCATAGACAGCTTCTATGGAGAAAAAGTAGAGTAGTCCCCAGATCCTGAGATTCTGAAAACAATCCCAGATGAAGCCACAAAGATGGACTTAAGCTGGTCTCCCTTTCAGAAGGCTTACCTGGAAGATTGCATAAAGAATCTCAAAAGAGATCTAGAAGAAGAATGGGGAAATAAATTGAGATCAGGTCAACAGAGATATCAAAAACTGGAAAACAGGACTGGTGAATTGGAAAAAGAAAACAATTCACTGAAAAACAAAATTGGTGAATTGGAAAAAATCACCAATTCACTGAAAAATAAAAATGGTGAATTGGAAAAAATCACCAATTCACTGGAAAATAAAAATGGCGAATTGGAAAAAGAGAACAATTCACTGAAAAACAAAATTGGTAAATTGGAAAAAGACAATTCACTGAAAAATTAAATTGGCAAAATGGAAAAAGAATGCATTGAATCAAGAAATTCAATTGGCCAGCTACAAAAGGAGCTAAAAAAGATAACTGAAGGAAATAATACTTTAAAAATTAAAATTGAACAAATAGAAGTAAATGACTCAATAAGACTTCAAGAATCAGTCAAACAAAAACAAAAAAAAATGAAAAAATAGAAGAAAATATGAAATATCTCCTGGGAAAAACAACTGACTTGGAAAACAGATCCAGGAGAGACAATCTAAGGATTATCGGACTCCCCGAAAGCCACAATGAAAAAAAGAACCTGGATGCTATCTTCCAGGAAATCATGAAAGAGAATTGCCCTGATGTTTTAGAATCAGAAGGCAAAATTGGCATTGAAAGAATCCACCGATTACCTCCTGAAAGAGACCCCAAAATTAAAACCCCAAGGAATATCGTGGCCAAATTTCAGGACTATCGCACCAAGGAAACAATATTTCAAGCAGCTAGAAAGAAACAGTTCAAATACTGAGGAAGTGTCATTAGAATTACACAGGATCTGTCAGCTTCCACATTAAAGGATTGAAGGGCCTGGAGTCAGTTATTCCGAAAGGCAAAAGAACTTGGATTACAGCCAAGAATAAGTGATCCAACTAGAATGAGCATCATCTTCCAGGGAAGAAGATGGTCATTCAATGATACAGGAGAATTTCACCTATTTCTAATGAAAAGACCACATCTGAACAAAAAAATGACCTCCAAATACAGAACTCAAGAGAAGCATAAAAAGTTAAAAGGAAAGAACTCTTGAGAACTATATTTATACTATAGGTATCCTTAAAGAATGGGGGTATAATTCGATTTTTCTTTGATAATAATGGAAAGGAAATTAAAGGTGGAAGGGATACCATACTAAAAAAAAAGGGGGGGGGAAGGAGGCAAAATAAAGTAAAAATAAAGGAGGTAAAATAAGGCAAAATCTCATAAAGAAACATAGAAGATCTAATATAATTGAGGGAAAAAAGGGAGGGTGATGAGTATTGTGTAAACCTTACTCTCATTAGATTGGACTCTAAGAGAGTATATCAGACACATTTGGCTTCAAAGAAAGGTCTGACCCTCCTTGTGGGAAGGTGGGAGGGAAAGGAGGAAAGGAAAGGGATAAACTAATAAAAGGATTAGGGGAAAGGTATAAAGGGGAGGGAGGGATTCTAAAGGGGGGAGGACTATTGGTGGAAGTTGGTCATCAAAAATAAAGTACTGGGGAGGGGGGAAGGGAGAGAGGGGAAAGGGAAGAGAAAAAATCATAACTCTGGGTAAATAAGATGGCAGGGAATACAGATATAGTTATTTTAACTGTGAATGTGAATGAGATAAACTCTCCCATAAAACGGAAGTGGGTAGCATACTGGATTAAAAGCCAGAATCTTACAATATGTTGTTTACAAGAAACACATCTAAAACATAGAGATACATACAGAGTGAAGGTAAAGGGCTGGAGCAGAATCTTCTATGCTTCAGGTGAACAAAGAAAGGCAGGGGTAGCAATCCTTATCTCGAATCAAGTAAAAACAAAAATAGATCTAATTAAAAGAGATAAGGAAAGAAACTATATTTTACTAAAAGGTACCATAGACAATGAAGTGGTATCAATACTAAACATATATGCACCAAGTAGTATAGCATGCAAATTCCTAGAGGAGAAACTAACAGAGATGTAAGGAGAAATAGACAGTAATACTATACTAGTGGGGGATCTCAACCTTGATCTCTCAGAATTAGATAAATCAAATCACAAAATAAATAAGAAGGAAGTTAGGGAGGTAAACAAAAGGCTAGAAAAGTTAGGTATGATAGATCTCTGGAGGAAATTGAATGGTGATAGAAGGGAGTACACTTTTTTCGCAGGGGTTCATGGAACTTATATGAAAATTGATCATGTGTTAGGGCATAAAAACCTCAAAATCAAATGCAGAAAAGCAGAAATAGTAAATGCATCCTTTTCAGATCATGATGCAATAAAACTCACATGTAATATAAGGCCGGGAGAAAATAGACCACAAGTTAATTGGAAATTAAATAATCTAATCCTGAAGAATGAATGGGTGAAAGAGCAAATTATAGACACAATCGATAATTTCATCCAGGAGAATGACAATAATGAGACAACATACCAAAATTTGTGGGACACGGCTAAAGCAGTTATAAGGGGTAATTTTATATCTCTAGATGCTTGCTTGCATAAAACAGAGAAAGAGAAGATTAATGAACTGGGTTTACAATTAAAAAAGCTAGAAAAAGACCAAATTAAAAACCCTCAATTAAATACCAAATTGGAAATTCTGAAAATTAAAGGGGAGATTAATAAAATTGAAAATAAGAAAACTATCAAATTAAT
>JAJPUD010020998.1:0-23757 GCA_023553655.1 Myrmecobius fasciatus | reverse complement strand
AATAATAATAATGATGATGATGAAGTTTTCAGTCATTTTTCAGTCATGTTCAATTCTCTCTGGATCCATTTGAGCTTCTCTTGATAGATTGCCATTTCCTTCTCCAGCTCGTTTTACATATGAGGAAGTTGAGATAGTTAAGTGACTTGCCCAGAGTCACACAGCTAGTAAATGTCTGGGGTCAAATTTGAATTCAGGTCTTCTTGACTCTAGACAGTACTCTATTATGCCACCTAGCTGTTATAATAATAATAGCTAATTTTATATAATGCTTACTATAAGCAGACAACTATGCTAAATGCTTTATGGTTATTATCTTTTTTTATCTTCACAAGAATCCTATGAAGCAAATGCTATTAATGTCCCCATTTTATATATGAGCAAATGGGTTGAATGACTTACTCAGGATCACACAGCCAGTTAAGTGTTTCAGGAGAGATTTGAACTCAAATCTTCTTAACTCCAGACACAGTGCTCCATGTGCTGTATCTGATTCTACTAAGAAGTTGGGAGGAAAGGAAGGGGGAAAGCAATAGTAAGATAATTCAAAAAATCCACAGTATAGGCAGGCAAAAACAAGAGTAATTCAAGAAATAGAGGATAATTGTCAATAATAAAAGAAGGACATGAAACTGTCAGAGTCAGAGAAGGCAGGGATTTAGCCTGGCATTGTGGCGTTAGTCTGGGAAGGTGGGCTGGCTGGATTCGCTTTCTATATAAGCTCTAAGCAACTTGTGTCCCTTATCTTTACCCTAGGACAGTATAAAGGTTGAAGTTTTGCCAAAAAGTCAGGATAAGTGGGATAATGGCTAAAGGGGATAGGGAAGGGAGGAGCTTACAGCACAAGATCTCACCTCCCAGATACCCTCCCTTTCCTTCTCTCCCCCCTCCCAAGAGACCATGGGAAGTAGGAGCTTGCAGATTAGCTGTCCAGGATAGGAAGGGGGTCTCCTGTTTAGCTGGGTGTACTGCTATCTTCCCTACTCTTTCAGCCTCAACCCCAGGCCTCCATCCTGGTTCCCTACCCTGACTCCATGTTTCCCCTCCCTAGGCCGTGTTTGACTGTGTGGTGAATTCTCTCAAAAACGTCTTCAACATCCTCATTGTCTACATGCTCTTCATGTTCATCTTTGCTGTGGTGGCCGTGCAGCTTTTCAAGGGCAAGTTCTTCCACTGCACAGACGAGTCAAAGGAGTTTGAGAAAGATTGCCGGTGGGTGCGCACCCATGCCCTGCTCAACCACTCCCCTCCCTTCCTAAGCTGTCCAGCTCTGGACTAAGAACCCTTCTATTCACAATTCAGCTGTGGCTTGAGAGTTGGGATAATGATGGCTTCTCACCCTGATCTTCCATGTGACCCAATTTTCTGCCTCACTATTCATTCAGTGAATGACCCTCCTGGCTCCACTATCTGAAGACCTGCATCAGGCCTGTCCTTCCCCTCAATGAGGGAAGGAAACAGCAGTTGTGTGGCCTTTAGTGCCACTCTGGTATCCCAGCTTTAAAAACCATCCTTCCCAGGTCTGGGATATAGAGAAATAACTCAGACCACCTGGCCCATATTGGGAACTGATGCTACTTGGCTTTAAATTAGCCAGCCCCCAGTCCCTACCCTTCATTCCTACCTTGCCCCTTTCAGAGCACTGGGGTCTTCACACCAGCCCATTCCCAATGACTTCTCAGGATAAACTACTTCTCCAGTGACTGCCTTTATTTCCTTTTCAGAGTCCAGGGATATGGCTCCAGAGGGCTTCTCCCTGGGTCCATTAATTGTGTACCTCACTCCTCTTTCCCAGGGGCAAGTATCTTCTCTATGAGAAAAATGAGGTGAAAGCCAGGGATCGGGAATGGAAAAAGTACGAGTTTCATTACGACAATGTGCTGTGGGCTTTGCTGACCCTTTTCACCGTGTCCACTGGAGAAGGCTGGCCACAGTAAGGGTTTTGGGGCTCCTGGCTTCCCACCTGGGTGATATTTAGAGAGCTCTCTGGGACTTGAGGTAGTATAATCTTTCGTCTTCAAGCTGTCTAGTTCAGGACCAGGATGCTTTGTCAGGCCCACTTCTGTTCTTGAAAGTGACCCCACATATTCATGTTGACCTTGGTCCACTAGCTACTGCATCTGTGTGTATGTTTCATACATGGTCAGAAATTCCAGAGGGGACTCTTAGCACAAGGCTCATCCCTCAAGAGCAGAGAAGTTTAATGAGAAGGGATTGACCACCAGCTCCATCTAGTTCTTAGTGAAGGAGCCTGAAGAACAGTGACTAGTTAAACAGAGACAGGGCTCAGGTGAGGCAAGGGAGCAGGAAAGGACAGGGAGACAAACAGGTTTCCAGCACTCCCAAATACACACACACATCAGGAAGGAGGCATAGATAGATCTGCAATTCACAAAAGCATACCAAGTAGGTTACTAGATGATTTATGAGCCAGTTCTTACATCCCTAACTTGTTTCTTTTTTTATTTTTTCATATTTCTTTCTTTGATTCCAACTTTTGTCATCATTTCTTCCCATCCTTCCCATTTCAATTTAATTTCCTCTCAACCATCCTGTCCCACTTCCCTCCTTTTGTACCCTTTATCCCTGCCCTATCCCATCTCTTCCTTTCCTCTTCTTGTTATCCTCCCTCCCCTCTTTTAACAGGGTTCTCAAACACTCAGTGGATGCAACTTTTGAGAACCAGGGTCCCAGCCCTGGATACCGGATGGAGATGTCCATCTTCTATGTTGTCTACTTCGTGGTGTTTCCATTCTTCTTTGTGAACATCTTTGTGGCCTTGATCATCATCACCTTCCAGGAGCAGGGAGACAAGATGATGGAAGAGTACAGCCTGGAGAAGAATGAGGTGCAGGCCCCTAATCATCCCTTCCCTTCTTCACTCCATAATTTAGGAAATAGGGCTATTTCTATAGGGCACCAATTATAAGGCAGGGAAGTAAGAAATTCTGGTTGCTAACCCCTTGTCAAGAAAGGGAAGCAAGTCTAAAAGGAAAAACCTTGGCTTCAAGATCAACAGAGCCTGTCCTTGTCCCCCTGGTTCCATCAATTCAGTGAATGGATTACATAGTCTGGGATTTCTCCAGAAGAGAAAAGAAATATTACTTTAACTACCTGCCTTCTCTTTCCAAAAGAAAGCCAAGATAAATGAAATCTTTTGTAAGGAGATCACAAAGGGAGGCTTATTAGATATTATTAGTTTATTCTTTAACTATTCTTGAATAGTAATTACAGCATAACTACTCCTTCTGTGAGGGGCACAAAAATCATTGGAAGCTGGGGAGCCAAAGAGGCAATTTCTTTTTTGGATCATATATCTAGACTTAGGCTCAAACATCTAGAATCCATAGCTGTAAGTCACTGGCTCATGGTTAGAGCTCTCTCTGGGACTTTGCATGGTTTAAGCTGGTGGTTGGGATTGAAGAAGTTGAAAAACTAGATACAAAATAATTTTAAAAATTGAAGCAAGAACTTGGAGAGGGAGAAGGGATCACATTGAAGAATAATAGTGGGGATGGAGCAGATCCAGTGAATGTCAGAAAAGGAAGGATGAGTGAGATTCCCAAAGTGAGGATTACAGCCTACTTCCCTTCTCCCCCAGACCATGTACTTATCCACTGCCCTGTGCCCCTCTTTCCTGTTCTCTCCCTCCTCTGTCTCCTCTCACCTTTCTCTTCCTCACATCAGTGTCACTTTTTTCCCTGCAGAGGGCATGCATTGACTTTGCCATCAGTGCCAAACCCCTGACAAGGCACATGCCTCAGAACAAGCAGAGTTTCCAGTACCGCATGTGGCAGTTTGTGGTGTCCCCTCCCTTTGAATACACAATCATGGCCATGATAGCCCTCAACACAATTGTACTTATGATGAAGGTGAGACCTGACCACCTCTTGCTGGGGAAGAAGGGAAGGGAAAAGGCAGGGGAGAAGGATCAAATGGCCATAGGAGGAGAGGGGGAGGAACTCTTCAGCATTTAGAGCTGGGGGCCAGTGCAGACCAAAATCCCTGGGCCTGCCTTTCAATGAGAGGGAAGACTGTGGGCTCTAGCATTGCCCTACATTCAAAATGAATTGGGCAACCAACTGACTGCCCCACTTGCCTACCCCCTTTCTCCTTCCTCTAGTTTGACGGGGCCACATCTGCTTATGACAATGCATTAAGGGTATTCAACATTGTCTTCACTTCCCTATTTTCTTTGGAGTGTCTCCTGAAAATCATGGCATTTGGGATCTTGGTAAGTCTACCACATACCTGGGCAAAGGAGGGAAGGGGAGACCAGATGGTTGTCTTAGAATTCATTTCCACAGGCTCTACTGGCCATCTTGTCAGAAATTCAAGTTAGCAATCACCTTTAAGGTCTGATTTTTTTAATAATCACAATTTGAGTTCATGAAATAGACTTTATTTTACAGAAGGGAGAAGACTTTCAAAAAGTCACACAAGTAATAAATTCCAAGTTCTTTAACCTAAATGGTGGTTCACATACTGAATATTCTTCATGTTTAAAAAGTCCTTATCAGTGCTTGTCTGTGTCTGACACTGACTTAAGGGAATGAGTCACTATATTCCTGCAAGATTCCCACTTCATCCAAACTATGGGCACTGGCCCATTATGAGGAGCCGGTCTACTCACAAAGGCTCAGTGATCCTCTATGATTTTGACTGGAACCTCAATACATTCTGTACTGGGAAACCAAGCCCGAACACATGTAAGTGTTACTGGGGCTCTGAACTTCTCCATCTTCCCATCCAGGAGAAGCTAGGATCATTGCCTAAATTCTTTTGGGTTTGGTTTTTAGCTCATTCAAACAAGGCAGACAAATGGCTTCCTCTCAGTTAAGTCCTTAGTTCACCATCTAGAAAGATTACACAGTAGGAGATGAGAAGGGGGAAACAGAAGAGGGAATGAACATTTAATGAGTACCTATTTAGTGTCAGGCACTGTCTTAAGCCTATACAAATATATCTCATTTTATCCTCACAACAGTGCTAGCAGGAAGAGGAGGTACTATTATTATCCCCATTTTCCAGTTGAGGAAACTGAGAGAGGTTGAGGTTAATCGCCTAGCCTGGGGTTACTCAGGTAATAAGTGTCTGCAATTACATTTGAACTCAGGTCCTCTTGGTTCTAAGCCTAATGCTTCCTCCCTTGAACTACCCAGCGTCCTGGAAGACTCAAGCAAAAGGCCAAAGGCTTACCAGTGATGGCACCTAGAATCTAGGGGCTAGATAGTGGAGGAGAGTCTAAAGGGGTTTCTATTCTGTGAGAGCTGGGACTCTTTATAGTCTTAAAGCAAAGGCAGCCTGGGGTGGTGGACAGAGAGGCTGGCCTCAAAGGCAGGAAGTTCTGGGTTCAAATGTGTTCTTTGACACATACTGTGTGACCTCTCCATGCTGAAAACAACCATCTGACCTGGGTTTAACTCTTGCCTTAGTCAAGCAGCTTAATTTCTCTGGGCCTCAGTTTCCTCATCCATATATGAAGGTTTTGAACTAGATAACTTCTAAGGTACTATCCAGATGTAAATTGGTCATTGTAAATTTTAAGGAGTGATTATGTGAAGTTAGGGATATAGAAAAGGAGGGAGCCAAATGAAGGCAGTCAAAAGAGAAGGCAGTCAAAGGAAAAGGCAGACTAAGAGTGTCCAGATAAAGGAATGTGAAAAGATGAACGTTTAAGTAAGATGGGGCATTTCATGGAAAAGAAGAAGGGACCCCAGTACAAATTACTCATTTTATTCTCAATTTTGTCATACACACTTTTCATAAAACATCAATAAGTAAATATATAGTTCCTCCCTATGGGTAACACATCAGATATCAGGATGTAACAGGCAGAGAGGCAGAGTTTTTAAATTATTTGTATTTGTTTTATTAAATATTTCCCAACTACATATGAAAATTTTAAACACTTTTTTAAAATTTCAAATTCTGAATTCTCTCTCTCCCTTCTCCCTTCCCTCCCTCACCTTGAGAAGGCAAGCAATTTGATGCTGATTATATATTTGAAATATACAAAGTATATTTCCATATTGGCCATGGTACAAAAGAAAACACAAATAAAATAAAACACTAAAAGTAGAGTAAAAAAATAAATAAGCAACTGTCTGGGTTGCATAGAAGCTGACAAGCTATATTCGTTATTGGAGTTTCCTCACTCAATACCTTCACATATGCCAATTAAATCATAGGTTCACTCCCTATCCTTATCCCTAAAGCAAAGGCATCCAGATGGAGAGATGCAGTGTTAGGAGTGCTACCCTTTGCTTCCCTGAGACTGGACCCAATGGGATTCAATAGAGGAAGACCCAGAGCCAGACCTAAGTGTCATAATCTGCTTTTTGTCATGGGAATCTGGAAATGTTTAGCATCTGGTCTAGATCCCAATGAATTCTGGTAAAAAGCAACATCTTGAATTCCTTGAGAGATTTTTGATTGTTAATCATATGACCTTAGGCAAATCACTTCCTTGTGCCTCAGTTTTCTGTGGGGGAGTGGGCTCTCTTGCCTCTATGGCCCATTTCAATTTCATGATCCAATGACCACCCTTACTCAATACCCTATAGATAGAGATAGATAGGAAAGGAAGGAAGGAAGGAAGGAAGGAAGGAAGGAAGGAAGGAAGGAAGGAAGGAAGGAAGGAAGGAAGGAAGGAAGGAAGGAAGGAAGAGAAAGAAAGAAGAGAGAAAGAAAGAAAGAAAGAGAGGAAGGAAGGAAGGAAGAAAGAGAAAGGAAGAAGAAAGAAAGAAAGGGAAGAAGGAAGAAAAGGGGAAAGGAAGGAGGGAGGGAAGGAAGGAAGTAGATAGGGCTTACTACAAGGGACCTGCTTACAAGTAAGCAGGGACCAAAATACACCAGGCCATGGAGAATACCAATCTGTTCCACTTTGCCTTGTGGGATTATGTTGAACATTTGAAAGCTTGTTTAGCTCTGGAGGAAAAGCTGACCAGACATGAAGTCAAAAAGGGGAGCTGGGTAGAGAAGAAACTGGTCAGGAAGAAGTCATTTGCCCCTAATATCACAAACTGAGCAGAGAATCAAGAGCTTATTATATGTCTCAAGAAAGTTGGAATCCTTCGAGTTGTGCCAAAGCACCTCATTTCATTGTAGCCTCCTTGTTGCCTTTTTTCTGTGTTTAACAGGCTGGGACAGATTGAAAGAGCAGGTGAGGGGTTTGGGAATGAGCTCAGAACATCCCCAGGGGACCGAGGGGAGAGAATTCTGTGAACCTTACAACCAGCCTCCTGACATGTCCTTCCTCTGTTCTGGAAACAAACCCAAAGGAAAGATTACCAGGCCCAGAGCCTGGCCTGTGAGGCAGGGGCAGCCCAACTTTTGTTCTCTTCCTCAGTGCTGGAGCTTTGACCATATCTGGGTTTTGCTGTGATTCTTTGTGTTGTGGTCTCTTGCTGGTTGTCCTCCTTGTCTTTCTTTTGTTGTTTTTTTTCTCTCTAGAATTATTTCCGGGATGCCTGGAATATCTTTGATTTTGTGACAGTTCTGGGCAGTATCACTGATATTTTAGTGACCGAGTTTGGGGTAAGTGCCGCACTAGCTGCTCTCTGGTCTGTGACTGTGAGGTAGCAAGGCCGCTAGGGCCCATCCCTTGGTCTGGGCAAAGCTAGACTGAATAGGGCAAGCAAAGCCAACAAGGTGGCCTATTGCTACCCCGCTGGCCAAGAGTGGTTTCTTAGAGAGCTTCAGGACTTGGCTTCCTCAGCTAACGAGGGTACAGAGGAGAAGGGCTGAGCAGTTCTCACTTAAAAGAAGCACACAGAGATCAGCTAAGAAACTCAAGGTCTAGGAATACAGGATAAGAGCTTTTTTTGTTTCTCACTTCTTTATTTCTCAATGATGTGAGAACAGAAGTCATATGAAAAACAATTTGCATTCATAAATCATAGTCAGAGTTAGAAAGGCCTTTTTAAGGTCATGAGGCCATCTTCCCAGCCTGTATTGTATATAACAGCTTGGGAGGGAGAGGAGAAGACAGAGGGAGCCAGCCTGGAGGGAGCATTTGTTATAATCTCCCTGTGGACCACACTGGTTGGTCCTGACATCAGACAGATGTCCCTATAAGGCACTGGGAAAGGGAATTGCTATTTTCAGATTGAAGAGCAAGACATCTCTCTAATTGTCCTCCCTACTCCTACTCAGTAGGAAGTACCTAAATAGTACCCTTCCTTCTTCCCATTTCTCCCTCCCTGCCCTGATACCAACTTGCTCTCTGTCCCCATTGTGTTTTGGAAGATTCTAGAGGAACCAGGATCATCCCTCCCACTTAAGCTGGGTCTCACTAGCATCCTACTCTTGAAAAAGCAACTGTGCCAAAATAGGAGGAGCACAGATTTGGACCCTTAGACTTGGGTTACACTCCCATGTCTATTCTCTCCAAGGGTGGGCTGATGAAAGTAATGACCTCTGTTCCTCAGTTTCCTCACCTATAAAATAAGATAGAACTAGAGCTTCCCTAATGTTCCTTCCATCTCTGACTCTGGTGATCCTAAGGCATTTTCCCACTGATATCCCCTTCCTTTCCTCTTACCTTTTTAGCTGGTCTAATTGGCTAAAGCCTGCAAAGTAATTCTGCTGGCTTTTTTCCTGGGCCACTCACCAGTGATCCTAGTCACCCAAGGGAGTAAAATAGATGAAACCTGTAGAGCAACAAAGTCTAAGGGAGGGCAGGAGCTGCAAAGACTGGGACTACTTAAGTGGTCAGTTTCAGGGGTGGGAGTGAAGAAAGGTGAGATCCAGGTTTGAGCAGGCTGGCTCTGAACTCTGGAGAAAGTAGGAAAAAATGTCCAATGCCAAGAAAAACTGAGAAGGCAGCTTTTAAAAGCCTTTCCACAGTGGCCTTTGTTCCTCCACGACTTCCACCTAGTGTGTCTGAGCAGCAAAAATGAGCATTTTCCACCCCTATCCCCATCATTCCGTGACGCTGATTGTTCCATGGGTCTAGGAAAAAACTGGGAGGAAAAGCGGGGAGGCTGTTTAGAACATGCCCTGCCTTCTTATTTTGAGAGGTTAGTAAGATATAGTACTGTTTATAGAAGGGATTGTTCCCCTAAAAGTAGCTGAGTCCATTCCCCCTGTTCTTAGTCCTAGGACTGAGGGTTTAAGAGTGCTATCAATTCTGTTCCCTCTGGAAGAGACAGAATAAAGAGTAGCCTCTTCAACCCTGCCTTCCCCATTACCCTCAGCTGTAAATTCCTTCTCAGAGACCCCTTATTCAGCCCTTTGTTTTGCTGTTTAGGACTCACACCAGAGGAAATGCAACCTAAGAAAGTAGCTCCCTGGCCCAAGGAGGCTGTGTGACTGCTTCCTGTCTCTGAAGGTCTTTCCTTACCCCCCAAAAATTCTCAGATTTGGTGTGTGTACCTTTTGCCACCACAGAATGGTACATACATATTCTGAAGTCTATAAGCAGTTTCCTCCTGGATCAGCTCCTTGACTCTGAAATTTCCCAATGGCCTGAGGTTTTCCTATAAGACCCTCTTGGAAATCTACCTGTAGTGTATGACTGCTGTCCCAGACCAAGTCAACTAACTAATGACCTTTTAGGGAGTGGCAGGGCAGGGAAAGGGGCAGGAAGAGCATGCAGGTAAGGCTAAGCCTTAAGCACTAGGTCCCTTGGGCTTGGCTGGGAGGCAGGGTAGGGGGTAGGGACTTGGTTTTTTCCATTCCTTATGCAGCTGATGGGAAACGTTCCATTTTAACTGTTCCAATTTAGATGAATCCGGGTTCCTAAAAGTCTGAATAATCAAATTGCCCTCATCAGCTAAGTCAGCCCTGAGCAGGGCCAGTGACTAGGGTGTGGGACCAATCAGTGCACTAATTATTCTCAGTGACAGTGCTGTTACTACCCTTAACAAGAACCATTTTTTGGAAAGTGATCTGTCTTGTTGAAATGAGAAAAAGATGGGCATCTTAGCTGGTGCCCCAAGCCCTCTCAGAGTCTAGTTTGGCTGGAAGGCCCCAACCTTTCAACTTCCAATTGGAATATGTGAAAACAACTTTCCATTGAGTAAACTGATCCCATTATTCTCTGCTAGTCAAACAGGGGCTGAGCCGAGTAAGGCAGAGTGGGGAGCTAACTGCCTGGTCCAATCAGAATCTGGGAGGTGGTAGACACTGGGGCTTGAGTATCTTGAGTCCCCAGCTCAGCCAGCCAGGTGGGGATGGCTAGTTGGATAAGGATGAGATGCTGACGTTGACCGGGGGTGACTTGGGTTTGCCTCATGTGCGGTATATAATGATTGTGTTTCTTGTCTTGTCTCTTTTCATGCTCGCTCTTTATACTGTATGTGCCAATGCACAACGCCGTCTGAAAAACTCATCCAATCAAAATGCACTATGAAACTCATGTGTCCATCCATGACCTGATCTGTGTGTCCATACACCAATGACTATATCCCAAACCCACTGCCCCTACCCCCTCTTTGGAACTGAAATCCATTGGGTTTTGGCACTGATAACGAATCAACCTAAAATGCTGAATAAACCTCCCCATCTGCCCCCGCCCAATCCCCCATTCATCTTCAACATCTACATCTAGGATCCGGTTGGTTTTACTTCTTTCTGAAGCCTAAATGCCTTACATTAGCGGAAAGCATCCTCTTGTCTCGGCACTGCATGGCCTGTGCGTTTGAAAGCCTGAATAGCATTATCTTTCCACCTCCCCACCACCTTATTTTTTGCTTCTCCATCTCTGTCTCTGTGTGCGTGTATGTGTGTGTGTGTGTCTCTGTTTCTCTCTCTCCCCTCTCTGGCTCTTTCTCCCTATATTTGTAAGTACTTCTTGCCCCTTTTGTTTTGATCTTTGTTGGGTCTGAATCCTGTTTTCTTTGGTTGTTTTTAAAGTGTTCCCTCCCTCCCCAAATTGGTCTCCTGACTGCCAGAAATGCCCAAGAGATAAATCCAATGAAGCTGCTAACTTTTTGGACTCCTCACTAAAGGGAGCACCTTAGTGTCTACTACACCAACTCCACAGAGCCATTCCATGATGGGCATGTCCTATGTAAACACTCCCTTGCACACACCTTTATCCAGAATCATTGCATATCTAGGGTATCCACTCTTACTGACTTGAAAGCCTTTGTTCCCTGGGCACATTCTAACACCCACAACCCACATGCTGCACTAATTCTGCTGAAACTGACTTTCCTCTCTCTCTTTTCATCCCTCACCTGCTCCCACTGACAAAGGATATATCCGCCTTTCATTCCCCACATACGCCCCCCGAGCTAGGGACTTTGGCCATGTGTCATGACTTGGTTTGAAGGAGAAAAGAGACAAGAAAAAGGGTGGCTTTCAGGTGGAAAGGATATGGGATGGCAGAGCCACAGCCTCAAGGCAATGATCAGAGGAGCTCCCAGGTTACTTGCTGCCTGGACAGCTCTAGTCTCTGTCCAGGCACTTCCAGAAAGGAAGCCCCTTGGAAGGTACACTCAGATGCCTGCCCAGCTGTAGTCTGCAATCTTTACATACACATTTCCCTAGTTCCCTACCTCCTCTTACACATATTCCATTATCTACAAACACATGGACACTGACTCTTACACTTGCTCAAATACAATATACATATTCTCAGGTCTATTTCTGCTGTCTGTCACCATCCCAGGAAAACCCACATCTTCATGCCATATAGTCGGCCTGCTTTGTTCTTCTCAGACTCTCACTTTTTTTGCTGCTTGCATATGCCTCCTTTTCCCTAAGTGCCATAGAGTCTCTGCTGTCCCCTAGTCCTAAAAGGAAACTCTCTAAATTACCCCCGCATTGTTCTTTTTTTGTCTCTGTGCCAGGGTTTCTTGGCTAATGATGGAGCCTAGTCCCAACTTATTATCATTAGAGATCCCTAAGGGGATCTAAGGGGCCTGCATGTCTACAGTGGGGTTGGTGTTATGATACTCTGACTCACTTTAACATATGGGTTTTCCCATAATGGCCTTTAATCCCCTCCTCCCAAAAAAACTTCCACCAAGTCTATCTACCTCTGCTGGGGAAACATTTGGGTTGCTAGTTCTAGAACTAGGGCTGGTTGGAGTTGGAAGCTTCAGAAACCAAAGCTAATATTGCCTCTACCTATAGAATGCCAATGACTCAACTAGAGGTAAGGAAGCAGCATGAGCAGAAAGAACCCAGGTGCCCATCCTCCCATCCTGGCTAGCATACAAAGCTGATGTAGTAAAACTTTCCTAAGCCAAGTGGATCTTTAAATGATAATAAGAATAAAAATTTATATAGTGCTTTAATATTTTCCAAATGATATATATGTATACATGTATATATCATATATGTATATACATGTGAATATGTATACATGCATTGTATAAAATTCATTTTATCCTCACAACACAGTTTATCCTGGAAGGAAAGTGTTACTATTATTCCCATTTTGCAAATGAGGAAACTGAGGTCAAGAAAAGTTAAGAGTTACATACCTAGAAAGTGATTGAGTCAGGATTCAAACTTGGGCCTTTCTGACCCCAAATCCAGCATTTTATCCACTACACCAAGCTTCCTTGCAGATCTAGTCCCAACCTCTCAGACATGCAGAATCAGGGCCTGAAATCTCTGACCATTCATAGGGTGTGAGATTCCTGGAGCTTCCTGCTTGTGGTTGGGCACGAATACCATGGGAGTTTTGCCTCTCATGCTATGAGAACCAGGAAGCACATGGCCAAATTTGAAGATGCAACTGAAAGGAGTAAGAGGAGGCTCACTTACTCATAGCCCCTGTCCCTAAGCTGTCCATCTCCCACAGCCCATGGATCTAGCCAAAGGAGAAATAGAGGGGTGTCCAAAAGAAAGTAGGGGCTGTCGGGGCAGTTAGGAAAAGCAGTGAAGCAGGTAGAAGATTTGGGGGTAATGTGAAAATCTGTGATCCCTTTTCCCTGGAAAAGAGAATAAGGGATGAGTAAGGTTCAATTCTGCCTTTCCCCCGCCCTCACTGCCCCATCCTTAGTCCTCTCTCTAGACCCCTGTGTGTCTCCCCTTTGCTGTCTTCTAAGGTGGGTGGTGGACTTTGTGCATGCATTTCTCCCTTGGAACTGTGCCATGGCTTCTCCAGCATCACCACAGCCAACTGAAAACTTCCTGCACCTGCCCCTGCTCCTTCCCCTCCCCTCCCCCTGCCCCTGCCTGGGGTCGCTGGCCTGCTGTGGGAGCTTCTGCTGCTCTGCATGCTCTGTTGGAGTCCACATGTTATGCTCCACCCATGGAAGGGATGGCTTGCACTTATGGGATCGACAGGAGGGGAAGGGTCTCTGAGGAAGTGGAAGAGGGGGCAGAGAAAATGGCCGCAAGGTGGAGTGCCTTGTCTAGTCCAATTCTATGGGAGCTGTCCCATGGTACCAGCTGGAGAGTGACTAGCGGGTCGGGCAGTTTGTTCAGAAGTCCTATAGGGACTACATGCGCTGAAGACGACTTCAGCTTGACTTGACTCCCAGTTCCCCTTGGGTTGAGTTAGCCTGTTAACTGAGACCAAGGGTATTTGTGTTGGGTGTTTTGTCTTAGCACACCAGCTCAGAGGCAAGAATGCCAATCCAGCAGGCACCGTAATGGCTCCCCAAAGGCAAAGCCCTGCTTGCCACAGTCAGGGAGCTGGGGTGTGGAGGCCGAGGTCCCTCCATTGTTCTGATGAGTGTGCCAGAGGGAGGTAGTGTCGTCTGTGTAAGCTCCAGAGGCACTTGGAGGGCTGGAGGAGATCCAAGGACCCAGCTCAGAGCTAGCCTGCAAAGGTCCCCTAAGCCAGCCCTACAAATAGACCGCTCCCTGGTGGTGATGAATGATGTATGCCAGTCAGATGAGGAGTAAAAGTGGGGTCCTTTGAATGGGCTTTTCATGGTCTTCCCCCACATAATCTGAGGGGGTTGTTAATGGAGGCCAGGACTTTTATGTTCTCTTTCCAAGGCTAGCCCAGCATCATCTGGCACTTATTTCTGCCCTCAATTGGCCCTGGTGACTCTTCTCCACCTCCCCTTCCCCAAATCCCATCCTCCTCAGGCCCATCTCCAAAAACAGAGCAGAAAGACTACTTAATCTCTCAGACATACCACCCACATTTTGTCCTTGCTTTTGCCCCAGCCTACCCCCCCAAAAAAGCCTCATAGTGCCTGCCTCCCCTCCACCTGCTCACACCCATACACCCCTAACAACACGTTCCCATATAAACCGAGGGCTGACTCACTCTTGTCGGCCAAGTAAGGAAGCAGCTGTTTCCTTATCTCTTTTTTCCCTCCTTCCCTTCTTTGATGGCTAGCCAGCTGCAGTGAGGCCAGCGAGACTTCTGGAAAGAGATGCAGCTTGTAGTACCTGCCTTGGGTGGGGAATGAGGGAACCCTAGGGATCATCCCTCCCCATACGTCTCAAGTCCTGCCACGAGGGTCCCAAGGCCCCAGGGTAGGCCAGGAAGTTGTGTATTCCCCAGGGAAGCAGCTCCTCTTTGATTCAATAACCTGGTGCACCAGAGCCCTCCCACCAGACCCCCTCCTGTTCCTATCTGGGCCTTGCCAATCAAAGTGTTCCCTGGTGCCTGGGTTTTGGCTTGGGTGGGGAGGAGGAGGAGGAGGAGGCAGTTAGGGAGCAGGGCCCTTGAGGAAGGTCTGTGACCGCAAGGCAGGGAGGGGCCTGACAAGGGAGGTGCTGCGGGCAGGAATGGCTCAGACTCCCTGCCCCCAGCACCCACCCCCTCTGTCAGCCTGGGACATTTCCAAGCTCACAACACCCATGGGAGCTCCATCGCTTACTGCAGGCTTGGTCCCACGCTGCTCCACCCAATCCCAGAAGCTGTGAAGCCATCCCAGAGAGGGGGGAAAAGGGCCAAAAATGCATCTTCACGGACTCACCGGGCAGCGAGGACTCACCCTGCAGCCGAACAGCCCCGGCTCCCTTCTGTCCTCCCCATCCCCGCTCGCCAAGGGGGTAAGAAAAGATCCTATTCTGCTTCTCCCGATTGGCTCGAGCGCTGCTGCTCTCAGCCCTTGGCTGATCGTCTGGGGGTGAGGTCAGGGCGGCCCGGGCGGGGTGGGCAGTGCCACGCCGCAGAGTGCTGTGCCGTGCAGTGCACCTGTTGAGTCCGTGTGACTGATGCATTTCTGGCCCGATCGTAACATGCACATGTAACACGCACAAGCCCACCAGGCCTGAGCTTGCTGCTTCCCTCTCTTTGGTGTCTGTGCATCGTACATGTGTGACGAGACTCGGCGACGTTACCTGCTTGTGTCCTAGTGTCTCAGTGCATTTGGTTGTTGGGATAAACAAAAACCATAAGAATTTTTTTCCTGATTGGATGATTCAAATATTTTTGTTTCTTTTCCTTTCTTTTCTTCTTTTATGGGCTGCAGGGTCGGGGCGGGTGGGAGGGTGTTAGCCAGTGGTTTCCATTTTGAGTTATCTTCCCTGCCTCCTCTTTCTCTCTTGCTTTTCCTCAGTGACATTGTGTTGGCACTTCCTTTCTTTCCTTTCCCTCCTTGGTTGGGGTTCAGGTTGCTTTCTCTACTTGGTTTTGGGTTCTGGCATTGTCCAGATTGGCATAGATACTGCGTGGCTCTGGGGGTTTTCTTGTGTGGGCAGATGGTCATACCTTCTTTCCATCTTCCCAGAACAACTTTATCAACCTCAGCTTCCTCCGCCTCTTCCGGGCTGCCCGCCTCATCAAGCTACTTCGCCAGGGCTATACCATTCGCATACTCCTCTGGACCTTTGTGCAGTCCTTCAAGGTAAGCGACAAGAAGGCAGAGGGGGGGGGCTTGTCCCCAGGTCTGGCTTCCACTGAGAGGGCAGATATGAGGTACCCCCGTGACTGAGGAAGGAGAAAGTAATGATGGGAAGGTACCCGCTATGGGGCTAGGTCTTCGGCAAAGCTCCGCCACTAATTCTGAAGGCACCCATTAGGAGCACTGAGAGTGATACTGAGTTAATTCAGCCAGGATGTCTTGAGCTAGTCCAAAGTCCAGGGCTCTTCTGGCAAGGGGCTGTCTCCTTCTTCACTTTCTGCCAGATCCTTACCTGCGCTGTCCAGACCTTAAAGACATCTCATCTAATCAGAGTACAAACTTAGAGAATTCATTTAGAGAAGACTACATGGCCTGCCAAGAAGGGAGGTTGTGGTCACCGGGGGAAGCGAAGTAAAAGTCTTTACCTGGCTTCTCTTTAGGCTCTCCCCTATGTCTGCCTTCTGATCGCCATGCTGTTCTTCATCTATGCCATCATAGGGATGCAGGTGAGTTGTGGATTATTCCCTGCAGGAACCTCAGGGGGTGCTTTGCATGCACTCTCCCTCTTCCTCGCCCTCTCTTTCTCCCCCGACCTCTCTCTGTCACTCTGTCTCTGTCTCTTTCTGTCTGTGTGCGTGTCTCTTTCTATCTCCCTCCCTCTTCTTCATAAAACTTCCAGAAGTTTTAGGGGAGGTGAATTTTCCACTAATTTTATGCAGAGGAAGGACAATAATAAAATTGAAGACTGGAGAAATGGATTCAAAGATTCAAGGTCATGAAATCCCAGAGCTGGAAAGGACCTCTGAGATAAGGGGAAGGGGCTTGCTTAAGTCCTCCTCAACTATGCCATATTGTCTTTCAAGTAGCTAAGGAAGCACCTCAGACAGAGCTCTGGACCTGGAATAAGGAAGTCATCTTCTCAAATTCAAATCTGGCTTCAGATACTAACTGGGTGACCCTGAACAAGCCAGTGAATCCTGTTTGACTCAGTTTCCTCATCTGCAAAATGAGCTGGAAAAAGAAATGACAAACCAGGGGCAGCTAGGTGGCGCAGTGGATAGAGCACTCACCCTGGAGTCAGGAGGATCTGAGATCAAAACTAGCCTCAGACATTGAACACTTAGCAGCTGTATGGCCCTGGACAAGTCACTTAACCCCAATTGCCTCAGCCAAAAAAAATGAAAGAAAAATAAAGAAATGAAATGACAAACCACTCCAGTGCCTTTGCCAAGAAAACCCCAAATGGGGTGAATGAAGAGCTGGATAAACACATCTGAGTAACAAGAGCAACAATAAATGCTGCCTTCTAGTGACGGGCCCGGGGCCTACAAGGTTTCAGACACTAGTAAAATGGAAGGCGGGACTCCGTCTCAGCAGCACACGCTTCCCCTTGGTCAGGTGGAATTGGGCTTTACGCACACCTCCTGCCACTTCCGTCCGAGAGACCCGCCGTCTCCGCGCCAGCTGGGTGAGAGGCATTTTTACAAAAATCTTACTGGAGCCTCACAGCCTCGGCAAGGAAGTGGCGAGAAGGCCCCTCCTTTACAGATGAGGAAACTGAGAGAGCCTTGCCCCGCTAGCCAAGCCCCTCCCTGGCACTCCTGAAGCTGCCACAGAGCAGGGCCCGGCCTGGGCACGTAGCTGGTGCTTGTTCGGTGTGTGCCGGCGGCTGGCTGGCCGAGCTTCCCCAGGGCCCAGCAGGACCACGCCTGGGGTGGCAGAGCCCTCTTTCTTGAGAATGTTGCCTTTCTCAGGTGTTTGGTAACATCGGCATTGATATGGAGGAAGAAGACAACGACGATGACGATTTCCAAATCACGGAGCACAACAACTTCCGCACCTTCTTCCAGGCGCTGATGCTCCTCTTCAGGTAATGGGGCAGAGGCAGCTGCAGGGTCCCCAGACACAGGCCAGTGGGGGAGGAGCAGAGGCAGAGAAGAGGAGAGGACCTCAGGTGCAGACCCTCCGTGCCCGGGTTCCTTCGCCCCTAGTCCAGCGAGGCCTGGCACTTTGGCCTGTGCCTTCTGAACCCTGGGCACAGCTGTGAGTACCAGGAGTAGGGTTTGAGGAGAACACAAAAAGAAGCACCAGAAATGCTCCCTCCTAGCCATGGGGAAGGCTGAAAGGCCTGTGAGTATGGGGCAGGCCTCTGACTTCCCTTCTGTCCCTAGGAGTGCCACAGGTGAGGCCTGGCATAACATCATGCTGTCCTGCCTCAGTGGGAAACCCTGCGATAAGAATTCGGGCATCAGGGAGCCTGAGTGCGGGAACGAGTTTGCCTATTTTTATTTTGTGTCTTTCATCTTCCTCTGTTCCTTTCTGGTGAGTCTGGGGAGGATGCCATTGGTGCTCAGGCTTGTGTGGGGATGGTGCTGGGTGGGAAGGGAGGGCTGCTGCGCTGCAGCCTGAGGGTCCTCCGCTCCTTCCACAAACGTTGACTAATCAATGGCAGTGTGTAAGACCCCGTGCCTGACCACATGCCAGGTATGTACAGAGAGGACAGGCGTGTTCCCTGTCCCATGGGGCTCATCAACAAGCAGGAGGGTGGTCTAAACAAAAATAATCCCAGTCTAAGGCAGTACAGGCTGAGGGCCCAAGGAATAGGTTTGCCACGGTCCTTCGGAGGCCTGTGGAGCTGCTGTACGAGGCTGGGCCCTCCTTTTCTGCAGAAGAGACCCGGGAGGGAGATAGGACAGGTAAGGGGTAGGAATCTGTAAGAAGCTGTGAGGTAAGGGATTTCCAAGGCAGGGGGGGATAGGGGCAGCCGGAGCCAAGTATACTTTGGTCTTTTCCTTCTGGGCTCTCACTCCATCCTGGCCCACTGCAGATGCTGAACCTCTTTGTGGCTGTCATCATGGACAACTTTGAGTATCTCACCCGAGACTCTTCCATCCTGGGCCCCCACCACCTGGATGAGTATGTGCGTGTCTGGGCCGAATATGATCCTGCAGCTTGGTAAGAAGTTATCTGAACTCTCCAGGCCTCCCCCCTAGCTCCCAGCCTTGGAGGCTTAGTCTGGGAGAGGCCCTGGCTCTTCCCTACGCCTGGTTTAGAAGAGTCCTTCTCAGACAAGGCTCCGAGGTTAAAGCTGTGAGAAGGGAAGGTTGGGGGGGCCACAGGTTTAACCTTTCTTCCAGGCCTCTGTCTTAGCTCCTCAGGAGGAGAGGGGTGCTGGGCTGGCGCCCACTTGCTATCACTGCTAGCATTCATTCTGGTGTAGGGACAAAGCAAAGGTCCTGTGCGCTCAGACAATTAAAAGAAAAGTAGAAGAGCCCAAGAGAGGAAGAAAAATGGCAGTGCCTCCTTACCCTGGGTCTGGAGCACAAAATCTGAGCTCTAAGCTAAAAGACTGTCAGACATTTGGTGTCAAGGGCCAAGAGCTCTTTGGCAGGATATTGGGCTTCATATCCTGAAGGCCTTAAGACAATGCCTCTGTGCCCCTCACTCTCCTCCTCTACTTCTTTTTATTGCTAATATATCAATACCACCCCCAGAAAATAAGCATCCCCTCTCCCCCAGACCACCTTCCTCTATTCGGCAAAACCAGGGGAAAGTACTCTCAGTCCAGTGTAATGAGAGCCCCCAGATTCCCAACCAGTCATCATACGAAGATTCCCTCTCGTCCCTGCTTTGCGCCTTCAGCTCAAGGGCTGATGGTCCTTGACAGACCCCAGTGGGAGCCACCCATGCCTGACCCTTTGGCCCTTTCTCAGATCACAACCATGGGATCGAGACATGAAGAGATGGATGTTCTGTTACTGCAGTCCTTCCACCCTAGGCAGGGACCTCCAGGTACCCTGGCCAGGCCTAGAGGAAACTTCAGGGTCAATGGAGTGTTGCAGCTGGAGAGTAACTTTTACTCTTTTAACTTTAGGTCATTTCATTTGAATTGCATCCAACTGCTTTTCTGATAACCACTGACACTTTGCCTCTGCTGTGTCTGCCCAAAGAGGCTACTTAAATTGTCGGCAGGCCCAAGAAGGGGTCACCTCACAAGCCCAACTGTGCTTTGTTGTCGTACCACCAGCCCCCTTTCCCAGTCCAGTCAAGGGACAGGCATGTGTTTGTCGTGTGTGTGTGTGTGTGTGTGTGTGTGTATGTGTGTGTGTGCACATAGATTTGATCTTTGATCTGGAGGTGAAAGGGATTATAGGGGAGCACTTAGTCTGAACCCCTCATTTTACAGATGAAGAGCCTAAGGCTCTAAGAGGGAAAGGGACCATCCTAAGATCCCTCCACTAATAAGTCATAAAGGCAGGATGTGAACTGGGGACTCTTTCTCCAGCATCACTCTGCCTATTTACCCCTTCGGGTCAAGGGCCTCAGAACGAGCTTTGACTCGAACACAGAGCTCGTCTCCAAGCAGATGGCTGGGGGGCCCCCTTGACCGGTTCATCAGTGTGCTTGCTTAACCAGAAATGTAAAAGCAAGAAAGACGAGAAAGACTGCATTCTCATTGCCCCTTTTTCCTCACTTTTGTGTGCAGTTAGTTATGCTTCTCCAGTTCTTTTATTCCGGTACACATGGGCATTTTCGGCCCTGTTATTTACCTCTGTGGCTGTGATCCCATGACATCTCTGTGTGATGCTGTGTGTCTGTATACATGTACATGTTGAATTTGACCCTTAGAATCTGCACTAACACCCGTGTATTCTTCTTACAGCGGTCGGATTCATTATAAGGATATGTACAGTTTATTGCGTGTTATATCTCCCCCTCTCGGCTTAGGCAAGAAATGTCCTCATAGGGTTGCTTGCAAGGTTTGATTTCCACTAAAACCTGCTAGCATCAACGGAATGAATGTGGCTTTTGGTTCTTAATATATATATTTCATATATATATATACATCTTTCAATATATCTTGCATTTAATTAGTGACCTCTTAGCAAACAGAATGCCTAAGATAATGCAGTCACTTAGACTCAAAAAGCATGGAGCATATATCTCAAGTTACCTTCCACCATCTCTGCTTGCTGTTAGCTAAAGCTGGGCATTCCAGGGTCTCAACTGCCCCCTTCCCCAAACCAAAGTCGCATTAACATAGATTTCCATTTGGGGAGGAGTAAAACTGCATTGACGACTCCACCATTGACTCCACTCCCTTTCCCCTCAACTCCCGATGTGCCCTGCCCTCTTTCCCAGGTCCCTCTCCCCTAGTAAAATAGCCCTTTTTAGTTGTGGGACTTTGCCCAGGTTTAAAGAAAAAAAGGTTTCCAGGTTTCTAGTAGAGAATTTCAAGTCATCCTGCCCCCTCCTTGCCGATTTGCCAAGAAACCAAAGTCAGAAGTGAACATGACTTTACTCTTTCTCTCTGCCAATGAGCAGTGAAGTAATCTTTTTTTATTACTTTTCTTCCATTTTTCCCCCTTCTCAATTTGTTTAAAAATATATTTTTTCTTGTTCTCTGCATCTCTCTCTCTATTTTTTCCTGATTTTTTTGGCTCGTGTGGTTCTTCTCTCTGTTTTTTTTCCTCTCTTGCTTTTTGTTTTTTGTTTTTGTTTTTTGTTTTTGTTTTTCGTTTTTGGTTCTGGTTTTGTTGTTTTGGTGCTGCCAGGGGCCGCATGGCTTACCCGGACATGTATGAGATGCTCAGACACATGTCTCCGCCCCTGGGTTTGGGGAAGAAGTGTCCAGCCCGAGTTGCTTATAAGGTAGACTAAATCTGACACCCACCAAAGGAAAAAAGGTCACTTTTCTTTTTTTAAATGCTGACAAAGACAACCTACCAGATCTCTTTTTCTATTGATACTTCCTTTTTTTTTTCCTTGAGCAAAATAATTCTCATCGTCATGATCTTCTTTAACCAATACAGTTGTGTCCATCCTCTTTGGTTAGTGTGTTGTGTTTCAGAGACTCCATTATGGCCAGTAGCATGGGGTGGGAGGGGTCACTTGAGAATCAGACCAGGTCCCTCAGTCACTGCCTCGAAGCAAACACCTTCAAAACGCAAGTATCACCGTCCCACCGTCTCTCTCTGTCTGTCACTCACTCACACGCACATACACACACACACACACACACACACCATACTGCACAGCCCTTAGCCCCGTGGCAAAGTAAAGATAACTGAACACAACAGGACTATCTTGGCCCACCCCGGAGAAGTTTTCCAATCATCTGGAGCCACGCTTAGCTAAGGGAAGAAGGGGCATTTCCCATGGGTATCCTGAGCCTTCTTTCCCACCCCCCTAGCCCCACACCCCCCCAATGCCCAGGGATGGCCTTACAGAGCCCCCTGGATGCCCGGCCCCCAACATTGGAATGTGCTTCTTTGTTGTTCCAGAGTAGATGGGCAAGCCGCAGCTGGGCTCCCAGGACAGGCTGGCTCCCTGACACTGGATATGCATGCTGCATCTCCCAGGAAGGGCCCAGAGTGGGCCAGGGGAAAGGGGGAGTGCATGAAAGGAGCCCTGTGCATGCTGAAGGGAGAAAAGAAAAAATCCCCTCATCCAAAGAGAGCCCAGCCCGCAGCAGGCACTTGGGGGAAGTTCCGGGGAGCCTTTGAGGGAGGGCCTTTCTGAGGTCTCAGCTGAGTTTCTGAACTGAAGCCCGCCCCCCGAGCCTCCCCATCCTGCTGACCTCAAGCACTGTCTTCTATCTGTCCCAAAGAAATCTCTCTGGGCCCTGCATGACCCTGGGATCCCCTTCACTCCACGGGCAGATTTCTCAGACAAGCCACAGTAACTACCCAAGTTCTGGAACTTTAAAAAAGACAGACAGAAAGAAGTCGCCCCCCAACAATGACCCTAATACCCCAGTGTCCGATGGGCTTGTTCCTTGGCCCTCCCCTTCACAGTGTCCCTCCCGCCTCCTTCTCTGTCAATGCAGTTCTAGGCGGTCTCATAGCTCCCCCACCCCGCCCTCCTCATTCATCCTGCCCCGAGTTTCTCCCCCTCCCCCTCAGCCCCAGGTCTCTGCCCTCCCTCTCCTTCCTGGCTGGGCCGTGTCCAGGAGCTCCCGGCCCTAACTCCTCCTCTCCGTTTCCTGCTAACTGTCCCACCGAGGGCAGTGGGCTCAGTGTCTCAGTCCCGGGACCTCACACCCAACACCATCTCCATACCACTCACAGTCCGGCCTGGCCATCCCTCCCACCCACACCCCAGCACTCCCTGGGCCCACCCCCGCCCCCACCACTGCCCTGAGCCGAAATCTGGACCTGTCACTGAATACTGATCTCTATGGGAGCTATGAATGAGTCTCGAGATTCCATGTGGATGCTTTCCTGTCTGTGACGCCTTGTCCTCGGCCGTTGTGTCTGCATGCCCTGCACGGCTCCATCTCCCGCCCCCCGGGCCGGGGGGCCTGTTTGCCTGCCTGCCCGCCCGCCCGCATGCAGCATCTTCTCGGAGGGAATGTGGCGTGTTACGGTTGGATGTAGTCGGGCCCACGCGGGGGGTGCTCCCACCCACCCCTTGGCCCACGTGCTCTGTGCTCCTGCTCTGCCTCTGCTGCCTGCATGTACTCCCCAGAAATGGGTCTGTGAGGCTTCCAGACACGTTCCCTTTTTCTTTGGAGTTGTATCTGAATCGAGTCATCCAGGGAGAACTCTGTTGGGCCATGGCATAGGAAGACCTGAGGGAAATGGGGGGGGGTGCAAGAGCCGGGTGCTTACAAGCAGGAATGGCCCAAGCAGAGCCTCCCGGAGCAGGGGCCTCTCCTCCCAGACCGCAGGCGGGAGCCCAGCGGTGGGCCTGGCCAGTCACAGAGTTCTTCCTGCTGCTCTTTGGTTTTTGAGATGCATTCTGGAGGGGCTGAGGACATGGGGGCTGAGGACAGGGGCACTGGGCTGACTGGCTCCATGTTGACTCTCTGCAGAGACTTCTGCGAATGGATTTGCCTGTTGCAGATGACAACACAGTTCATTTCAACTCTACTCTCATGGCCCTGATCCGGACCGCCCTAGACATTAAAATTGCCAAAGGTAAAAGAGGGGGTGAGAGACAGGCCTCGTCCTCTGAAAGGCAGGAGGCCTTGGGGGAAGAGCTTCAGTGGGCCCTTTGATTCCAAATGGTTGAGCAAGACAGTCCTGACTGGCCCCCC
>JAJPUD010020997.1:0-23757 GCA_023553655.1 Myrmecobius fasciatus | reverse complement strand
TGTTCTTTAAATGTTTGGTAGAATTCACATGTAAATCCATCTGGTCCTGGGGATTTTTTCTTAGGGAGTTGATTAATGACTTGTTCTATTTCTTTTTCTAAAATGGGACTATTTAAGTAATTTATTTCCTCTTCTGGATAACTACATCTCTTGAAAGTCAAATTTGCTAATCAGTTGAATTCTGGGAAAAAGAGAAAGAACTGCAGGGGGAGGGGTTTTCTCATATTTATAGGAAATTTACCTTACTGTAATTTATTTTTTACATATTCTTATTTTCCCCAGTTATTGTTTTATGATAGCAATTTTCTTGGTTATGAATGTATTCTAATTTTTACATATTTCCATATCAATTATGTGGGGATAGAAAAATTAGAACAAAAGGAAAATCCATAAGAAAAAGAAAAACAGAAGAAAGAATAAGTGAACAAAACATGTATTGATTTACATTCAGTCTCCATAGTTGATCCCTAAATGTGGATGGCATTTTCTAATCCAAAACTTTTTTGGGATTGTCTTGGACCACTAAACTGCAGAGAAGAACCAAGTATTTCATAGCTGATCATCACACAATCTTGTTGTTCTGTATAATGTTTTTCTGGTTTATTTTATTTAGCATCAGTTCATGTAAATCTTTCCAGGTCTTTCTAAAATCAGTCCTGTGTTTAAATATTAAATTTTCTGTTCAGTTCCGTATTTTTTTTTCAATAGAAATTATTGAAAGTCTCTTACTTCGTTAAAAATCCATCTTCTACCCTGAAAGATGATGCTGTCTTTCTGGGTAGTTAATTGTTGATTGAAATCCTTTGCCTTCTGGAATATAGTATTCTAGACCCTCCAATCCTTATTGTAGAAGCTATCAGATCCTAGTTTATCCTTACTGCTGCTCCTTGATATTTGAATTGTTTTTGTTTGGCAGCTCACAGAATTTTCTTTGAGATAACAGTTTTTGAGTTTTGTAACAATGTTCTTTGGGATTTTTTCTTGTAGGATCTCTTTCCAGAGGCAATCAATGGATTCTTTCAATGAGTACTTCCCGATTGGTTTCTAGAATATTGACAATTTTCCTTGATGATCTCTTGAAAAATGCTATGCAGTTTTTTTTTGGTAATAGCCTTCAGGTAGGCCAATAATTTTTGATATTTGAATTGCTTTTGCCTGGCAGCTTGCAGATTGTAGTTCTGCAGTTTTGCAACAATGTTCCTTGGGGTTTTCCTTGTGGGATCTCTTTCTGAAGGTTATTGATGGATTCTTTTTTTGTTATTCTTTTTTTTAATTAAAGCTTTTTATTTTTCAAAACATACGTGTGGACAATTCTTCAACATTAGCCCTTGCAAAACCTTGTGTTCCAATTTTCCCCTCCTTCCTCCACCTCCTCTAGATGGCAAGTAGTCCATGGTAGAAATATAACATGGTAATTAAACATGGCAGAAATATATGTTAAATCCTATATATATATACACATGCATATGCAATTATCATATCACACAAGAAAAATCAAATAAAACCAATAAAAAATAAGTAAAACAAAAATGCAAGCAAACAACAACAAAAAGAGTGAAAATGCTATATTGTAAACCACACTCAGTACCCACAGTCCTCTCTCTGGGTGTAGATAACACTCTTCATCACTGAACAATTGGAACTGTTTTGACTGATGGATTCTTTCAAGAAGTAATTTCTCCTTCATTTCTAGAGTATCAGAGCAATTTTCCTTGATGATCTCTTGAAGAATGTTATCCAGACTTTTCTTTTGGTCATGGCCTTCAGGTAGACCAATACTTTTAAAATTATCTCTTCTGGATATTTTATAGTAAATTTACTTATTTTTAATAGACATTACTTTATTAATCATGTTGGGAGAGAAAAATCAGAGCAAAAGGGAAAAACAGTGGGAGAGATTTTAAAAAACACAGAAAAAAAGCAGTGTATATAGCATATGTTGATTTACATTCAGTCTCCTTATTTTTTTTTTCCTGGATGCAGATGGCATTTTGTGTCAGCTGTTTTTCCAATGAGAGATTTTATATTTTCTTCTATTTTTTCATTCTTTTTTGTTTGTTTAATTGATTCTTGATGTCTCATAGAGTCATAAGCTTCTATTTGACCTATTCTAGTTTTCAATATGTGATTCATTTTTTCCCAATTGTTTAGATATGACTTTTTATATGAAAAGTGTTTAGTAAACTCTATTATACAGTTCCTAGGTTTGTCTTGGCAGGTAGATATCCAAACATTTTATTTTGCCTACAATTATTTTAAATATAATTTCTCTTTTTACCTGATGGGCTTTGTTAGTAACTCATAGAAATGTTGATGAATTGTGCAGACATTTTATATCCTGCAAATTTGAACTACTGAGCAGAACCAAATCTTTCACATTTGATCATTGCACATTCTTGCTGTTATTGCATACAGTATATTCTTGGTTCTGCTTGTTTCACTCAGAATCAGTTCATGTAAATCTTTCTAGGTCTTTCTAAAATCAGGACGCTCATCATTTTTTATGGAACAATAATAATCCATTACCTTCATAAACACCAACTTATCCAGCCATTCCCCAATTGATGGACATCTTCTCATTTTCCAATTCTTTGCTACCACAAAAAGAGCTGCTGCAAACATTTTTGCACATGTGAGTCCTTTTTCTGCCTTTATGGTTGCTATGGGATACAGACCGAATAATGGCACTGCTGGATCAAAGGTTATACACAGTTTGATATTCCATTGGGCATACTACCAAATTGTTTTCCAGAATAGTTGGATCATTTCGCAACTCCATCAATAATGCATTAGTGTCCCAGTTTTCTTACACTCCCTCCAACATTTATCATTATCTTTTCCTGTCATTTTAGTCAATCTGAGAGGTGTGAGGCAGTTCCTCAGAGTTGTTTTTTTTTTTTAATTTCTCTAATCAATGGTGCTTTAGAGTATTTTTTCATTTAGCTATAGATGGCTTTAATTTTGTCATCTGAAAATTGTCTTCATATTCTTTGACTATAAATTGGGGAATGATTTATATCCTTATAAACTTGACACAGTTCTTTATTTTAGAAATGAGACTTTTATCAGAAATACTGGTTGTAAAGATTTTTTTTCCAGCTTTGTACCTCCCTTTTAATCTTGCTTCTGTTGATTTTGTTTGTGTAAAACTTTAATTTAATGTAATTAAGTTGTCCATCTTGCCTTTCATAATGTTCTCTGGTTTTGCTTTTGTCATAAATTCTTTCCTTCTCCAAAGATCTGATAGGCAAATTTTTTCTTCTAATTTGTTAATGGTATCCTCCTTTATACCCAAATCATGTACTCATTTTGACCTTATTTGGATATTAGGTGTGAGATGCAGGTCTATGTTCAGTTTCTGATGTGCTATTATCCAGTTTTCCCAGCAATTTTTTTTTATCAAATATTGAGTTCTTATTTCAGAAGCTGGAGTTTGGGGTTTTTTCAAATACTAGATTATAGGCCTTGATTATTGTGTCATGTATCGAATATATTTCACTGATCCACCACTCTATTTCTTAGCCAGTACCATAGAGTACTGATGACTGATGCTTTATAATATAGTTTTAGGTCTGGTACTGCTGCAAAGCCACCATCCTTTGCATTTTTTTCCATAAATTTCCTTGATATTCTTGATCTTTTGTTCTTCCAGATGAATTTTGTTATGACTTTTTCTAGTTCTATAAAATAGTGTTCTGGCAGTTTGATTGCTGTGGGACTGAACAAGTAGACCATTTTATGCAGAATTGTCATTTTTATTATACCAACTTGGCTTACATATGAGCAATTGATATTTTGTAAGTTGTTTAGTTCTGATTTTATTTGAGTGCGAAGTGTGTAACTATGTTCATATAGTTCTTGAGTTTGTTTTGACAGGTAGACCCAAAAGTATTTTATTTTGTCTACAGTATTTTAAATGTAACTTCCCTTTCTATCTCTTCCTGATGGGCTTTGTCAGTAATATATATATATATATGTGTGTGTGTGTGTGTGTGTGTGTATATGTATATATATATATATATACTGATTATTTTTGTGGGTTTATCTTATATCCTGCAACTTTGGTAAAGCTATTAATTTTTTTCAGTATGTTTTGGATGATTTTCTAGGATTCTCTACCTCTCTAGCATCATAACATCTGCAAATACTGATAGTTTTATTTCCTTATTGCCTATCCTAATTCCTTTAATTTCTTTTCTTATAGCTAAAGTCAACATTTATAGTACAATGATGAATAATAGTGGTGATAATGGGTATCCTTGTTTCACTCCTGATCTTATTGGGAATGTGTCCAGTTCTCTCCAATACAAATAATGCTTGCTGTTGGTTTTAGATAGATACTGCTTATTATTTTAAGGAAAGCTCCCTGTATCCCCATACTCAGTAAAGTTTTTTAATAGGAATGGGTCTTACATTTTGTCAAAAGCCTTTTCTGCATCTATTGAGATTATCATATAATTTCTGTTGCTTTTGTTATTGATATGGCTGATTATGGTAATAGTTTTCCTGATATTGAACTAGCCATGCATTCCTGGTATAAATCACCTACTTTAATTCTTTTAATTTTTTTCTTATTGCTAAAGCCAGCATTTCTAGTACAATATTGAATAATAGTGGTGATAATGGGCATCCTCATTTCACCTCTGTTCTTATTGGGAATGAATCTAGTTTCTCCTTATTACAAATAATGCTTGTTGATGGTTTTAGATAGATGCTGCTGTTCACTTTAAGGAAAATTCCATTTATTCCTATGTTCTGTGGCATTTTTAATAGGAATGGGTGTTACATTTTTTTCAGAAGTTTTTACTGCATCTCTTGAGATTGTTATATGATTTTTGTTACTTTTGTTCTTGATGTGTCAATTATGGTTTTAGTTTTTCTGATACTGAACCAGTCCTGCATTCCTGGTATAAACCCCACTTGGTCATAGTTTATTACCCTACTAATAAGTTGTAATCTCTTTGATAATATTTTATGTAAAATCTTTGCATCAATATTCATTAGGGGGATTGGTCTATAATTTTCTTTCTCTGTTTTGGCTCTTCCTGATTTAGGTATCAGCATCATATTTGGTCATAGAAGGATGTTAGCAGTACTCCTTCTTTGCCTATTTTCCAAATAGTTGATATAGTATTGGAATCTTGGTATAATTTATTAATGTCAAAATAACAAAAATATACTAAGACTTGTGCCAACATGTGATAAAGGAATCCATAGGTCTTTTTTGTCCTAACCCTGAGACATCTCAGAGTACCTTAGGTGCAAAAGGCAATGTGCCAGAAATATTGTCTGACCATGAGTAACTCTGAAACATTTAATATGTTGTAGTCAAGAGTAAATAAAAGTAGATATTTGCCTTTACAAATACAGCTATTTCTGATAAATAGATAGCAGGCACCTTCAAATGTGATAATTATAATTAAACCAGATTGCAATGAATATTGGTTGGTACAACATCCTTTGCTGCTCTGGGTATACAGTTCACCAATGACTATGGATGTTTATATAAACATATTCTTCCTATTTCTCTAAGGGAAGAAGCTGAATATGATCAGACTGCCTCATAAGCCAATTTAAAAATATAAAATGATCACCACAATTGGATGAAACAAATGGACCTGAGCCAAAAGGAAATAGAGACAGATACTAGAAAGGAAAACAAAAGGAAGGAGCTAAGCTAAATTCTGTTTCTATTCTGTTCATTTCAGCATAGTCATTTCAAAAGATGATGACTCAGCAGAACAAAATGAAGGTTAAGAGGTAACTAGAAGCAATGATGGGGCAGCTGGTGATTTTTGTGAACCCATTTCTAATTTCTCATCACAGATACAGACACAAGCTCACAAACACAGATACACAGGAATAGATATATACACACTCACACATGAGTGTGTGTGCATGCACATGCATGCATACTATTGGGAACTGACCAGAACATTGTGATATCTTTTTCTTTAGAAAATTGCTGAAATGTGGTAGAAATTTTCCCTCCTCCTCTAGTGTTTACAGATGTGGATAATAGCATTTCTCTTTTTTCATTAAAGCTTTTTATTTACAGAACATATGAGTGATTTTTCTATATTGACCTTTGCAAAATTTTCTGTTCCAAATTTTTCCCTTTTTCCTCCCACCTCCTCCCTTAGATGGCAAGGAGTCTAATACATGTGAAATATGTTAAAATATATGATAACTCCAATATGTGTTTACATATCTATACAGTTATTTTGCTGCACAAGAAAAGTCAGATCTAGAAAGAGAAAAATAAAACAACTTAAGAAGGAAAACAAAATGCAAGCAAACATTCATAGAAGACATTAAAATGCTATGTTGTGGTCCACACTCAGTTCCCACAGGCCTCTCTCTGGATGTATATGACTTTCTTCATCGCTGAAGAATAGGAACTGGTTTGAATCACCTCATTGTTGAAGAGAACATGTCCATCAGAATTGATCATCATATAGTCTTGTTGTTGTGCATAATGATCTCCTGGTTCTGCTCGTTTCACTTAGCATCAGTTCATGTAGGTCTCTCCAGGCCTCTCTGAAATCATCTTGTTGGTCATTTCTTACAGAACAATAATATTCCATAGCATTCATATACCATAATTTATTCAGCCATTCTCCAATTGATGGGCATCCACTGTTTCCAGTTCCTTGCCCCTAAAAAAAGGGCTGCTACAAATATTTTTGCACATGTGGGTCCCTTTCCCTTCTTTAAGATCTCTTTGGGATACAAGCCTAGTAGAAACATTTCTGGGTCAAAGGGGATGCACAGTTTGATAACTTTTTGAGCATAATTCCAAATTGCTCTTCAGAATGGTTGGATCCGTTCACAGTTCCACCAATAATGTATCAGTGTCCCAGTTTTCCCACATCCCCTCCACCATTCATCATTATCATTTCCTGTCATTTTAGCCAATCTGACAGGTGTGTAGTGGTATCTCAGAGTTGTCTTAATTTGCATTTCTCTGACCAATACTGACTTGGAGCACCTTTTCATGTGACCAGAAATAGTTTCAATTTCTTCGTCTGAAAATTGTCTGTTCATATCTTTTGACCATTTATCCATTGGAGAATGGCTTGAATTCTTATATATTTGAGTCAATTCTCGATATATTTTAGAAATGAGGCCTTTATCAGAACCTTTGGATGTGAAAATATTTTCCCAGTTTACTGCTACACTTATAATCTTGTCTGCATTCATTTTGTTTGTACAAAAACTTTTTAACTTGATATAGTCAAACTTATCTATTTTGTGATTAATGAGAACCTCTAGTTCTTCTTTGGTCACAAATTCCTTCCCCCTCCACAGGTCTGAGAGGTAAACCATCCTACATTGTTCTAATTTGTTTATAATATCATTCTTTATGCCTAGATCATGAATCCATTTTGACCTTATCTTGGTATATGGTGTTAGGTGTGGGTCAATGCCTAATTTCTTCCATACTAGTTTCCAATTATCCCAGCAGTTTTTGTCAAATAGTGAGTTTTTAATCCCAAAAACTGGGGTCTTTGGGTTTATCAAACACTAGATTACTATTGTCATTGAGTATTTTGTCCTGTATCACTAGTATTTTAATAGGAATGGATGTTAGTTTTTATCAAATGCTTTTTCAACATCTATTGAGATAATCACATGCTTTTTGTTAATTTGGTTACTGATATAGTTAATTATGCTAATAGTTTTCTTAATATTGAACCAGTCCTGCATACCTGGTATAAATCCTACTTGGTCGTAGTAAATTTTCCTGCGGATAACTTTTTGCATTCTCTTTGCTAATATTTTATTTAAAATTTTTGCATTAATATTCATTAGTGAGATTGCTGAATAATTGTCTTTCTCTGTTTTCACCCTACTTTTTTAGCTATTGACATCATATCTGTATCATAGAAGTAATTTGGCAGTCTACCTTAATAGTTTATATAGTATTAGAATTAATTGTTCTTTGAAGGTTTGGTAGAATTCACATGTAAATCTATCTGTCCCTGGAGATTTTTTCTTAGGGAGTTGATTAATAGCTTGCTCTGTTTCTTTCTCTAAAATGGGGCTATTTAAATATTTTTCCCTCTACTGATAATCTGGGCAATCTATATTTTTGTAGGTATTCTTCCATTTCACTTAGGTTATCAAATTTATTGGCATAAATTTGGGCAAAATAACTCCTAATTATTGCTCTAATTTCTTCTTCATTGGTGGAAAGTTTACCTATTCATTTTTGAGAAAAACAATTTGATTTTCCTCTTTCTTTTTTTTTAAATCAATTTAACTAAAGGTTTATCTATTTTGTTGGTTTTTTCATAACCTACTCTTAGTTTTATTTATTAATTCAATAGTTTTTTGTACTTCCAATTTTATTAATCTCTTCTTTTATTTTTAGGATTTCAAAATTTAGTATTTGATTGGGGGGTTTAATTTCTTCTTTTTCTAGCTTTTTTTAGTTGCAAGCTCAATTAATTGATCTTTTCTTTCTCTATTTTAAACAAATAAGCATCTAGAGATATAAAACTTCCCCTTATTACTGCTTTGGCTGCATCCCACAAATTTTGGTATATTGTCTCATTATTGTCATTCTCTTGGATGAAATTAGTAATTTTGTCTTTGATTTGCTGTTTTGCCCATTCATTCTTTAGGAAGGGATTAATTAGTTTCCAATTACTTTATGGTCTACTTTTCTGCTGCCTCTTATTGAACATAATTTCTATTGCATTGTGATCTGAAAAAATGCATTTATTATTTCTGCCTTTCTGCATTTGATTTTGAGGTCTTTATGTCCTAATATATGGTCAATTTTTGTATAGGTTTCATGAACTGCCAAAGAGAAAGTGTATTCCTTTGTGTCTCCATTCAATTTTCTCCAAAGATCTATCATAAGTAACTTTTCTAGTATTCTATTTACTTCTTTAACTTCTTTCTTATTTATTTTGTGGTTTCATTTATCTAGTTCTGAGAGAACAAGGTTGAGGTCTCCCGATATTATAGTTTTGCTGTCTATTTCTTCTTGCAGCTCTCTTAACTTCTCCTTTAGGAATTTCCATGCTTTACCACTTGGTGCATATATGTTTAGTATTAATATTGCTTCATTATCTATGGTACCCTTTAGTAAAATATAGTTTCTTTCCTTATCTCTTTTAATTAGATATATCTTTGTTTTTGCTTGATCTGAGATCAGGATGGCTACCCCTGCTTTTTTTACTTCACTTGCTAAAAAGCATAAAAGATTCTTCTCCAGTCTTTTACCTTTTCTTTGTATGTATGTTTCTGTAAACAAAATATTGTAGAATTTTGGCTTTTAATCCAGTCTGCTATCTACTTAGGCTTTATGGGAGAGTTCACCCCATTCATATTTATGGTTAAGATGACTAATTCTGTATTTCCTGCCATCTTATTAATCCCAAATTATACTTTTCTCTTTCCTTTTTCTCTTTCCCTCCTTCTCAGTTTTTTACCTATGAGCACCACTAGCCTCAAGCAGCTCTCCCATTTTAAAGTCCCTTCCCCTTTTCTAAACCTTTCCCCCATTATTTCTGTTTTCCCTCCTATTTAGCCTTTTCCCCTTTTCCCTCCCACTTTTCTATAAGATGAGAGAAGTTTCTCTGTGAAACCAAATATTTGTAATATTTTCTCTTTGAGTCATATCTGATGAGAATAAGATTCACATAATGTTTATCCTCCTCCTTTCTTTCCCTCAATTATAATAGGTTTTCTTTGCCTCTTTGTGAGATGTAATTTCCCACATTTTATCTCCACTTTCCCCTTTTTTTGCAGTACAATCCCATTTCCATTTCTAGTTTCTTTTTTATATCATAACAGCAAAAATCAAATTACACATGCACTTTCTATGTATACCCATAACAGAAATACAGTTCTCAAGAGTTCTTTTCTTTTTACCTTTTTATGCTTCTCTTGAGTTATATATTTGGAGGTCAAATTTTTTGTTTAGCTTTGATCTTTTCATCAAAAATAAAAGGAATTCACCTATTTCATTGAATGTCCATCTTCTTCCCTGAAAGAAAATGCTCATTTTGTAGGAAATTGCATCCCAATTTCATTTGCCTTTTGGAATATCAGATTCCAACCCCTTCAATCCTCACGGTGGAAGCTTCTAGGTCCTGGGTTATCCTTATTGATATTTGAAGGGTTTTTTCTGGCTGCTTGTAATATTTTCCCCTTGGTCTGATAGTTCTGAAATTTAACCACAATATTTCATGGAGTATTAATTTTGGGATCTCTTTCAGGAGGTGATCTATGAATTCTTTCAATGGTTATTTTACCTTCTGATTTTATGACATCCAGGCAATTCTCTTTGAAGATTTCCTGAGAAATAGTGTCTAGGCTCTATTTTTCATCATGGTTTTCAGGAAGTCCAATAATCCTTAGATTGTCTCTCCTAGATCTATTTTCCAGGTCAGTTGTTTTCTCAAGGGGTATTTTACATTTTTTTCTATTTTTTCATTTTTTTTGTTTTCCTTGACTGATTCTTGATATCTCAATGAGTCATTCATTTCCATTTGTTCTGATTTTTAGTAAATTATTTTCTTCATTTACTTCTTTTTATATTTGTCCAAATGAATTTTGAAATGAGTTGTTTTGTTCTATGGATTTTTTTCCATTTCACAAATTCTGTTTTTTTAAGGTATGGCTATTTTATTTCTTCTTTTTAATTTTTTTAAAAAATGTATTATTATTTGATGAATGTTGGAGGGGATGTGGGAAAACTGGGACACTGATAGATTGGGTGGAACTGTAAGCTGATCCAACCATTCTGGAGAGCAATTTGGAACTATGCTCAAAAAGTTATCAAACTGTTCATACCCTTTGACCCAGCAGTGTTTCTACTGGGCCTATATCCCAAAGAGATTTTAAAGGAGGGAAAGGGACCCACATGTGCAAAACTGTTTGTGGCAGCCCTTTTTGTAGTGGCAAGAAACTGGAAATTGAAAGGATGCCCATCAATTCGAGAATGGCTGAATAAATTATGGTATATGAATGTTATGGAATATTATTGTTCTGTAAGAAATGACCAACAGGAGGATTTCAGAGAGGATTGGAGAGACTTGCATGAACTGATGCTGAGTGAAATCAGCAGAACCAGGAGAACATTATACACAGCAACAAGACTATATGATGATCAATTCTGATGGACATGGTTCTCTTCAATAAAGAGATGTTTCAAACCATTTCCAGTTGTTCAGTGATGAAGAAAGCCATACAGGGAGAAACCTGTGGGATCTGAGTCTGGACCACAACATAGCATTTTTATACTCTCTATTGATGTTTGCTTGCATTATATTTTCCTTCTCAGGTTTTCCTGTACAGCAAGACAACTGTATATATATATATACATATATATATGTATGTATGTATATGTATGTATGTATATATGTATGTATATACACATATTCGATCTGTCAAATATTTTAACACAATTAACATGTATTAGACTTCCTGCCATTTGGGAAGGGGGTGGGGGGTAGGAGGGAAAAATATGTAACAGAAAGCTTTGCAAGGGTCAATGTTGAAAAATTACCTATGCATATGTTTCACAAATAAAAAGCTTTAATTAAAAAAACCCAAAAAACAAACAAAAAATAAAAATAAAAAATATTGTATTATTATTATTTTGCTGAGGCAATTGGGATTAACTGACTTACCCAGAGTCACACAGCTAGAAAGTTTTTTTTTTTTAAGTGTCTGAGACTAGATTTGAACTCAGATCCTCCTGACTTCAGGACTGGTGTGCTATCCACTGCATCACCTAGCTGCCCCACAAATTCTGTTTTTTAAGAAGTTATTTCCCTTTTCCATTTCACAAATTCCGTTTTTCTTGGAGTTGTTTTCTTTATTCATTTTACCAAATCTATTTTAATGGGTTATATGCTTTTTCCATTTCACTGCCTATTTTGTAGTGAATTTTCTTTGAATAATTTCTGTGCTGCCTTTTCCAAAGCCTCTTTCAAAGTTTTCATTTCCTTTCACCATTTTTCTTCTCACTCTCTTTTACGATCCTTTTTAATTTCTTGTAGGAGAGCCTTGTTTGATGGGGGCCAATTTATATCACCCTTTGGTGCTTCATCTGGATATAATCTGTTTTTTGTCTCCTTAGGGACTGAAATATCTATGGTCAGAGTTCTTTTTTCTTTTTTACTCATTTTTTTTTAAGTTGAGATCTGCTTTTAGGGCAAGGGAGGTTGTCCAAGCTTCCTCTACAAGCAGCAGTGGCTATGCTGAATTAGTACTGTCTCACTCCCAGTGCTGGGTGGGCATGACCAGGTCCTGTGGGATTCTGGCATTTTGGGGTTCACTATTTACCTTTTGTGTTTGTGTTGAATGTTTTATAACTTCTCTGCTGATCTATTCTTTGCAACCAGGGCAGAATAGCCAACACTGCTGTAGATTCCTCCCCATAGATTCTCCAGCATGCACTGCCTTGCTTTTCTGAACTGCTTGCACTCCCCAGCATCTGTGCTCAGCCTGCTTGCACTTGGCCCACTTCCCTCCATGCCCTGTTGAAACAGACTTTTTCTGGCGATCTTTGAAATTATCTTATGCTGGCAATTTGTTACACTCTTCTATTGGTAATTTGTTGCACTGCTAATATTTGTGGGTTCTTCCACTCTAGAACTAATTCAGATGCTGGATTTGGTAATTAGTGTGAGGTCATGAGACAAGGTCAGAAAGAAATGTGTTCCCTCTCCACCATCTTGGCTCCACCTCCCATACACATTCTTTAGTGATTTAATTTAGCTCCATAATTTATCCAACAATTTGTTCACCTCTATATTTTACCTTTTTGCTTTCTTTCTATTAAATTTGGGCAAAACTAAGAAAGGGAAGCTAAAGTTTCCCAGTATTATATTATTATTTTTATCTTTTGCAATTTAATTTTTTTCTTTTATGAATTCAAATACTATAATGTTTGGGTAATATGTTTATCACTGATACTAATTTGTGGTTTATGGTTTTATTAAGCAATATATAATTTTCTTATTTATTCCTATTTATATTTTGATTTTTGACATAACAATACTGAAATGGATATAGAAGACCTGATTTGCATTATGCTGCTTATTTGCTATATCACCTTAACTACATCAGTTACCTCTCTGAGCTTTAGTTTCTTCATCTATGATAACAATAATATCTGCCTTATCTACCTCATAATGTTATTATGAGAATCAAAAAAGGCCATTAGTTTGAAGTATTTTTAATATTAAATCTTACATACAGTACAAGTTATCAATTCTTGGAGGTAGTGTTTTGTAGCTGCATATTCTGCACCAGAGAATTTTCTATTAGCATCTATTACATATTACAGTGGCTATAAACATTGTTTTTCATCTCTCTGTGCCTCAGTTTGTCTACATATAAAAAAAGAGATATTTGTGACAGAAGTTTTTGTACTTAGACTAAGTTTTCTTCCAAGATCTGATCATCATCATAAATGAATATAAACTGAAATCCCATTAATCAATATGTAATATTTAGTGTTCTATTTCACTTCATATGTGTAGAAATCTAGCTAAAATTAAGTTTTCCACATAAACAGGTGTTTCTTTTCTTCACTCTTTACTTTTCTCCCAATATCTAATGAATTTATGATCTCCCTAATATGAATGTTCTTTTCTATGTAAGTAGACTTCCATAAATATCAGAATAAGAATACTTTCTATAGAAATTACCCCCAAAACTTGTTAAAATGAAATAGTGACAAAGAAAGGGTTATAAACCTAGGAAAAGAATAGTGAAAAGAAGGCTGGTCTTGAAATAAAAGATACCTGAAATTTATTTCTTGGATAAGTTTAATCAAGTTGTTTAACCACTTTGGACCTCAGTTTCCTTCTCTGTTATATGAATGGTTTAGTCGAGTTTCTTTCAGCTCTATATCCTATAAACTAAAGCATAATTCCTGAATTTTCTTCTTCATTTCAAAGAGCAATGTGAGGCCAAAGAATGTATATGTTTCTATACACACTTCCAAACACATCCATTGCCATTTTTTAAATCATTTTTTACCTCTAAAACTGAAAAGATGTTTTCTTTAAATGTAGACCACTCACAAGGGCATAACATTAATCCAAAATCTTTCTATTTAGCTTTTATCAGGTAACTTATAAATTGTCATTCTCTTGAGTCTAGCCTCAGAGGCATAAATGCAGTTCACTAATCACTGGTAATGTGGCTATAGTTAACTATCATAATTTTATTCCTGGGCCTGGCAGTAGAAACAAATAGACCAATGAATTCTCTTTATTGTGTTAGTTGGAGAAAAAAGTATAGTTCACTGAGCATAGGGAGAAATTAATAATTATTGTAAATATTCCAAATTCAATCCCTGGATTTTATGAATCTCTTTCCTTTTATGATTCTTCACATGGAGAATAAATGGTCTGAAATGACACACTCCCCAGTCTCTTTTCTTCTAAATTGTTTTTATTCTCTAGTCAGAAATTAAGCACAGTATGTGTGCTTGGTTTGCTATGTTGGTACAAACACAAGTGCTGCTAAAAAGGTTAGGAGTATGCTTGATGGAAAGACAGCCTCACTAATGATAGACTAAACTAGTGGACAGTTGGCCCAGTGCCCAATACATTGATGCCATCTGTGATCTATGGGACTGTCAATAACACTGCTTATGTCCGATTTAAATCATTTTGGCTCCACTCCTATATATAGTTATCATTCAATTCAATTTAATTCAACACATATCAATAGATACATGATTTCTCTGGCATGGGTGTGCCCACAACAGAAAGAGATCAAAACCCCTCCATGCCTTAATAAATTGGTTCTTTTTGTTGTTGTGGCCAACAACATTCAGCAGCTGGGAGCAGTCCTCTATTGATAAACCTTTATGATTTTAATTAAGGCGGGCTTTGGACAATATGCACAGTCTATATCTAGAACTTTCCAATTAAGAAGAGCTTAAGAGTAGCTAAGTGGTACAGTGGATAGAGGATTGGGTCTAAAGTTATGAAGACTTGAACTCATATTAAGCCTCAGATATATTGCCTCTGTGACTCTGGGAAAGTATTTAATCTCTATTTGCCTCAGTTTCCTCAGTGGGGATAAAAGTAGCACCTGTCTTATAGGATTGTTGTAAGAATCAAATTAGATGATATTTGTAAAGTAATTATCACATTGCTTAGCTCTATCAATACTTGTTCTTCCTCTTCATTTAGTAATGTTTATATTCCATTGACATCTCCTTTAAGAAATCATATTCACTTTTATGCCACAAGAAATCATCAAAGTAAGACTGATGGAGCAACATGGAATTTTAGAATTTCTAGTTATAATTAATAACACATTAAATTATGATGATGATAAAATTAGACAGCAAGTATTTATTAAATATTGACTGTATACCAGGCACTGCACTAAGCCTTGGTAACACAAAAAGAAGCAAAAGTCAGTCTTTCCCTTTAAGAAGCTCAAAATCTAATAAATTCATGTCTATTTAATGTTTTATAATTTTAAAATATCTTCACACAATCATTTAATTACTTATAACAACACTGTAAGATAGATGAAATATTTTTATTCTCATTTCATACAATAGGACATGATGCAAAGAGATGAGATGATATGGATTTGTATTTTCACAGCAGTAAACCTTAACCCACATCTTCTATTGCCTCATTCAGTACATTCTTTATTACATAACTCTGCCTTAGTTCCCAAAATGACAGCCCCCAAATCTCTGTCTAATATACTTTGGTTAAATTAAGGGATCACTAAAGATAATATAGTGATCTACTACAAAATTTTTTTGGACCAAAGGATGTTAAAGTGGTATTTTAATGTTGCCCTGAGGTCCATGGGGAACCTTGCTACCACTGAGGGGCTGACACTTCTGGAGAGAAGAGTGATCTGACAGTTTACCTGGTACTGAGATGGGGTCCTATTGGTGGTGACTGACATGTTCTGAGACCTCGTGCATTTCTTTGGGTACACTGAAGCATGTGAGGTACATCTCTCCATGTAACAGTGTAGTGTGGGGTAGTCTAGCCTCTGGAGGATGCCTGCCAGCCCTAGGACTACACCAAAACATTTAGTGGATCATTGAAATTGAATCTACCAGTTTTCTGGTCTATGCCACAACATGAGGGGAGGTTCTGATGTTGGCATTTGCCCACTCCCTCACACTAGAGTTTATGGTCTCCTGTTGGTTTTCTGAGATAGGACTTGCTGCTGACTTACTGGAAAACTTCCTCTCCTGAACTGTGCCCTCCTATCCTTCATCCAAATGAGATGGACCCCTCCTGCAGATCCTTGAAGTTTCTTGGGCTGACAAATTGCGTACAATTTGTTCTTGGGGGTACACTGGTTCCACTACTCTAAGACCTGTCTTATAGTTCTATTTTATGGTTGCCCATAGGTGAACATGGAAGAGTTAGAATGATTCACTGCTAAATTTGCCATCTTGGCTCTTGGAAATATAAGCTATTCAGAGTGCTCCTAAAGTCTTAATGCCATTTTGAGCTACAGCTCAAATTCAGATCATACATTTTCACCATCACCTTCTTATTTCAGAGAGATAGGAAATCTCATTAGGAAGAGGAACCAAAAAGTATCTGTGTACATCATATGCATGTAGGTATGTATGTACATGTGTATATATGTTTGTGTTTGTATTGTGAGTGTGTCTATATGGGCACAGAGGCAGGAATTAATCATGTTTACTTGATACTGAGATTTTGAAGGCTTGCTACTATTAGTTTTGCTGTATGTGAGGTCTTCTGTTACATCCACACACATACACACATACACAACAAACAAATACATTAGGGGGTCTAATGTTTCATAGGGCCCACCTCATACAGGGAATATTAATATATCACATGGGGCCACTAAGTATATAAAAAAGATATTTTTTCACTGTGGTTGAAATCTAATTCTTTGTGGATAATTGAGGATATATCTAAGATTTATCTTCTTTGCCTTATTTTTGTCTTGCATATAGTAAGCATTTAAATGCTTATTGGCTTCTATAAAATTTCTGTTTCATATCTATTTTATGATTTTGGTTAATTAATTGTTGGTTAGCTCATAATGCTTCTGAGACTCAAATAACAGTCTTTGTCTGTCTCATCTAAACTAGTTAACTTTTCTGCACCTCAGATAATCATTGCACACTGAACTTTTCTCATTTGCTTTCATAGTCCATTAGAGTGAATAAATGAAACATTTGTACAAGGTAGTATAAATCCAACTTTCCTTAAAACTCATGAATAGTAGACTAAAAGCATCATTATTTAAGAGGAGAAAATACTGTTGTATTTTAAACATTTTAAAATTTCAAATTCTCCTAAACATGAGAAACTTCAAAAAGTTCAAAAAAAATTCCTCTAATGGAACCATGGGGAAAAGAAAACCATAAATTGGAACAAAAAAAAGGTTTTGCAAAGGTCAATGTAGAAAAATCACTCATATGTTTTGTAAATAAAAAGCTTTTAATAATAATAAAAAAGAAAACCATAAATCATAGTTTTTTTTTACTTTCTCACTTTCTGCCTTGTCAATATGAGTTGAGGATATTGTATAGACCTTTAAGGATTTCTGAATACCATTATCACAATGATTTTAGAATTAAATTGAGGTTCAAAGTATATTAAGGGACATTCTCAAAGTCACAAAGTTAGCAAATGTGTAATTTTATACACTACAAGCCTATCACTTTGACCTTCTGTCTTTCTGAGGAAACAGAAACAAGACCTAAACAAATGAAGTATTGAATTGTAAATACAAGATGAACATAATCATTCACAACAAGAATCCAGGAAATGTCACAGAATTTTTTTGTTTAGGGTTTCCAAAGACTACTCTGAAAGGATGAGGTGGGGTCTTAGATCAAATTCCTTTAAGAAATACAAATAGAGTTGTGCCTAAATTACTGTTATTAATTTAATAACAACAGGAACAAGATAGTAGCTAACATTTTTATAGTACCTATTTTGTTCCAGGCACTTTGTTACAAGCTTTGCAAATATTACCTTGTTTGATCTACATTGTAATCCTAGGAGGTAGTGCTATTATTTTTCCCATTTTACAGTTGAGGAAACTTAGGTAGACATAGGTTAAGTGACTTGTACAGGATCACAATAGTGTCTAAGGCTAGATAGAAACTCAGATACTCTCTCTACTGTGCCACTTCATTGCCTTGATTCTCTTCTCTCTGGTAAATACAAAATAAATATATACATACAATATAAAGGTGCTTGTTTGAGGAAGACAAAGGAAAAACCCTTTTTGCTATTCTTGTTTCCTTCTCCTCCTTTTCATTCTATCAAGACTCATGCCTCTTTCTTTTTTTTTAAATAGGTCAATGCATCCATGGAATTCATTGAAAAATTAACTATCCCATAAATGTATCCTTTCCTTTACTCAAATTTACCTAGATAAAACAACTGGTTATGGATAAGACAATCCTATTCAACTGTAAGAAGATTGAAATTAATTGATTCAAATAAAAATATCAATCATTAAGACTCTAGAAAGGATAAGACCTTGTGCTAGAAAGTTAAGAAAACAAATGGCACATATAAAGTTCTTTTCCTCATAGGGCTTCTATTCTACCAGAAGAATGGAATATGATCACAGATAAACAAATACAAGATAATCTGAGGAAGAAAAGAACATTAACAATTTGGGAGATGGAGATGGAATTGGAGAAGATAGAACTTGAACTGGGCTTTGAATAAAACTAGCAACTGGAGGAATACATATAAGGAAGACACCATCTATGAATGATACATAGCTTTTCAAAAGTCTTTGGGCAGGAGAATTATAGGGGAAGTAGGGAAAGAATTTAAGACTCAAAGTTTTTAAACTATGAAAGAAAGACAGGCCAGAGCAGCAGGGATACAATGCAGGAACAGATCATTAGTAACATGACCAGTCTTCCTTGCTCCTCAAATAACCTGGCTAAATGCAACCTTCCCATATCTCTGGCGAAACTGGATGTGCTTGTAGTGAAAGTTACCAAATCTCTAATATGCAAGTAACAAGTGAGTAGAGTGGCAAAAATAAAATGCTGAGAACATTCAAAGGAGAAAAAAGGGAGGGAGGGAGGAGGAGTGAGTGAAACAAAGATAAAAAGAAATAAAAACAGAGAGAGAGAGAAGGGGGAGGCAGGTAGGCATAAAAACAGAGGGAGAGAAGCAGAACGAGAGAGAGAAAGAGATAGACAGACACAAGCACAGAGACAGAGACACTGACAGAGAGACAAAGAGAGACAGAAACAGAGACAGAGACACAGAGACACACAGAGAGAGACAGAGAGATACACAGAGAGATAAAGAGAAACAGAGAGGTACAGAGTCAAAAAAAAACACAGAAAGAAATGGATAAACCAAAATAGAGAAAGAGTTAGACTCAAATTGAGACAGAGGAAAACAGATAGAGGAAGAATCAAGCATAGACATAGTGATAAATACAGAGACAGAGATACAAAGGAGACACATAAAGAAGGGAAAGAGACAGAAATATAGTAAGAAAGAGACAGAGAAGTGTTTTTGAAAGATATTAGATTTGAAGTAGACTTAGAAGTAATGTGAGATTCATCTAAGTAGGTAGCCAGATGAAAGAAAATAGATTTAGAAAGTCACTTTTCAGGACATATGAGTATATTATTTTCTGATGTACATTCATAGTTTGCTCAATCTGTGCTATTCAGCAATATTATCACCTCATTTAAGGAGTGATCACTCCTCTGCCTAAGGAACTCTTGCAGGTCTTGGTCAGTGCTGAATGTCACATCCATAGCCAACTTGTCAAATGAGTTAAATATTGTCATGTCATCTTTCTACAGAACTTGGATGGCAGATGGCTCATTATGCTCTTCACCCTATTTCTGCCCCAAAAAAAATGCCCAGTTCAGAAGCATTAGGTAAATGAGACAGCATATGAGTAATCAATAAAAAAGATGACAGTGAAAGAAATTTCTCAAAATGTGTCATTCTTGAGTGCTGATTACATTATATATAAGGGCATCATCAATATTCAATACAAGAAAACCTGGCTTAACAAACCAATCAGTGCAAATTAATTGTCTACTGTGTGATTTATTGATTAGCACATTTTCTAGAAATAAAGCTCCTTTTACTAAAGTCAATCTGAGCATGAAAATACTTGGAGAGATCCTCATCTCTTCAATGGGTCAGTGAGAGTGGAAGTAAAGAGGTAAAGAGGCAGGCATGGACATTAATTGAGATAATGTAGATTTAGTGATAGATTTTACATAATGAAATAAGAGTAGATTTCTGAAAAGTAAACCAAAGCCATCATTATCACTCCTCTCACTTTCTTCATAACTCTCCTCACCCCCTCTCAAATAAAATAAAAACCCTTCTCAGTGGTAACTACAGTAAAACAAAACAAACCTCACTCAGGTGGTGTAACGCTGGGCCTGGATTCAGGAGGACCTGATTTCAAAATCGGTCATACACACATAATTAGTTCTGTGACTTTGTACAAGTCACTTAGCTCTGTCTCAATTTCCTGAATTGTAAAAATAAATTTAATAATAGTATCTCCTTCCCAGAGATGTTTTGAGTATGAAATAAGATAATATGTGTAAATCATTTAGCATAACACCTGGCACATACAAAAAATGCCTATTTCCTACTTTGCTTTTTGTCCTTCCTTCTTCAGTCCTGTTGCAGAAAAAGAGAGATGCAATGTAGGATTCTAAAGGTGAGTAAAAGGAAATAAGACTGGTAAGGGAGATTAGAACCATATTGTGCTCACTGGTGTTTTATCTTAGAGACAATTGAAAGTTAATGAAGATTTTTGAACAAGAGGATGCCATGGGCTTCAGTGTTCAGAAGAAAAATATTAGATTTAAAGTTAAAGGAACTAGTGCCAGTTATTATTTGTGGGACTTTGGGCAAATCATATAACCTTTCTGAGGTGCATTTTCCTCATCTGTAAATCAAAAGAGTTGGATTAAAAATCTGTAAGGATCCTTCTTGTTCTAGATCTATAAAAATTGTTATATGTCTTAGGAACACTATTCTGTGAACTGTGTGGAGGATAGATTGTGTGTGGGGGGGTAGATTGACTCATAGTCACTAATTAGGTGACTTCATTAACAATCTAGGCTATTAGTAATGAGAGGGCAAAGTGAATAAAAAGGGGGTTAGGTATAAGAGGTATTGTGAAGATTGAATCAATAACACTTAAAGAATGATTGCAGCTGAGCTTGGGGAAAAGAAAATTCAAAGATGACACCAAAATTTTGAACCTGAGTGTCTGGAAGGTTATTTGCTTCCTTAACAAAAATGAAACATTTAAAAGAAGAGAAGCACATGTAGAAGGCAGAGCAACAGAACTCTGCTTTATATAAGGAAAAACATACTAAAAATAGAGTTGCCCCAAAATAAAATAGGCTGCACCCAGAAGTAGTAAGCTCCCTATCACTGGAAGTCTTTAGGATGAGTACTGGTCAGGAGTGCTGTGGAAAGGATTCCTGTTAAAATCATTTGAGGTACAAAGGTCACTTCCATTGCTGAAATTCTAAAATGTTCTAATTTCAACTTTATTTTTCACTCTTTGGGTTACAATTTCTTCAAAATCTTTAAAATGAGTGGTTTGGATAAAGGAATCAGCAAAGTATATTTCCACTATAAATTTATAAAATGGCCAATTTAATATACATTGCACACTCTATTCATTTCTTCTGAGGCCCTTTTCTCCACTTATGTTGAAGAAGCAGGTGCTATCTACATGACTTTGATTACAAAGTCATTCTGATTCTCCTGCACACAGAAGGGAATAGCTTAGTGAACACATACTTTTACCAGGAGAGTTTTCATGGGAAGAAGGAAAAAATTCTCTTTCAATCCCTCTACACTTCTTTAGATAGAATCATTCTTATTGGAAAATTCAGACTGTTACATTATTTTGAAAGTGAATGACTGAATTGCTGTAAAGTAAATTATATAATATGAATATACCAAATATAAAAACATTTGTATATAATTTTAGGTATTTTAAAGGTCTTGCATTATGAAAATCTTGATGGGTAGGTAAGAACAAATATTATCATTTCCATTTTCCAGATTAGGAGGCTAAGGCTCAAGGTTGTTAACTGAATTTCCATGATCTTGCAGGTAATCACCATAATAGCTAGACTTCAAATTCAAGTTTTCAGACCCTAAATACTCTTTAAACAACATCACACTGTTGTAATCATTATTCCAGGAGGTTACATAATGTTGGTATTAAATGCTTTGGGAAATCATCCATTCCACTGAACCCCAATTTTACAGATGAGCAAACTCAGGCTCAGAAAGATAAAATGACCTAGATCACATGGCAAATTAGGGACAGTGTCAATAGGAACTTGGATTACAGAGCTTCTGGTTTTCCTAGTCAATCAGTATTAGTACATTGGATAGCAACCATATCAGTTTAAAACACATGATTGACCAGTTCTCAGGAATGGAGAGGAATGATCTGTGAATAACATGATCCCCATCATATGGAACATACTAACAAAGGTAGAAAGGAACCAACTAATAGTCAGATGTGTGATAAATTACAATGATTTCTTCAATGAAGGCTCATCATACTTTTTTAAAAGAGAATTTCAGAATAAGTAGAAATAGAGTAGGATGAAGAGAAATTTTATAGAAACACTTTTATATAGTTCTTTTGCATGAAGTGCCTTATGATACTGAAAGAGAAGTTTTAGCAAATAAAATGCAGGGGAAAGCAGACACAGATGGGTCATAAATATCTGGTCAAGAAAATTTGAATTCATGAACTCCATGTGCAAAAAGAGATTTACAGAAATAATTGTATCATTTGATGTAGTTCATCACCAGATGTACCTCCTCCATACGTCTCAGAAATCTAATTTCCACAAACTCCATAAGGCTTTTAAAAATGCATATAAAGTAAGTATAATGAATTTTCAAAGTTGTATTGCATGCCCTACTGTTCGGGCACCAGTACATTCTTAAGAAAAGTAAGTAGAAGCTTTTAGATGCAGTGGAAAAGGAAACAGCAGGCTGTAGAGACCATGGTGCAACCTGTATTTTTTCCCTAGGACAGCTTTGATTAAAACCATTGATGGAACTCAATGAGGGATGAAAGGAGAGGAATTTTAGAAGTGGAATTTGTGTGGCAATTACTCCTCTCTGGTTGGGTATTTGGCCTCATATCTAGCTCAGTTGGAGCTGATTTTTACAGGAAGAACTATTCTTTAGTGATACTTTTTAATTATAGAGCTCTATAAAGACAGAATGCATTTTAAGCATGTAAATGAGCTTATAGAAGTATTAGCAGAAGGATTTTCAAGGACTAGTGAAAATTCTGAATCTAGAAGAAAACTATATAGTGATTTTAAAGAAGGAAATGATTGAGGCTAGGAATGCCTTGAATAAAACCCCTTAAATTTAGGGTAGAACTGCTTGGATAATTTAGGTATTTTGCTTATCATCTATAAGAGTAAACTGTGCTGTTTTCTCTTTTCAGAAGAAAGAAAAGGATGGACAATTGAAGAAGTTGACTTACTTTGGTTTTCAATCCAGAGTACATACTTCAAAACAGTTCTAACTGCTTTAGAGTGTGGTTTCACATTCTCCCAGTATATTTGGAAAGCAAGTACGTGGAATATTCTCTTATAAGTATGATACACATGATATAAGTGACCTTCAAGGTCACTTAAGATATCAGATACTATAAGTACTATATGTATATACATATACATATAGTATATATATATATACTGATTATATATAATATATATAG
>JAJPUD010020996.1:0-23759 GCA_023553655.1 Myrmecobius fasciatus | reverse complement strand
TTTTTTTTTCAAGCTCACCATCATCTTGATGGCTCTTATTTGAATGGCTCTCCCTTAATGATATTATTGAGGTTGGGGGGATGTTGGTGTATTGGGGCTAGAGTATATTGGGATTACAGGCTGGTACTGTGGGTTGCCTCAAAAGAATTTGTAGGCTTAGGTCTCCACCAAATCAAGGAGCAAAGATTTTATTATTCTGCTAAGAGCAGGCTAAATTCATAAGGGTTTTTCGAGAGGAAAAGGAGTTTGTTTTAGCAGTTAACAAGGAGAAAGACAAATTCCCTTGCAGAGATGCCATTAAAACATGGCAAGTGGGGGATTTAGTATTCCAGAAGAAAAAGTTAGTGAGCTAATGAAGTATACTTAAATTCTTTTGTTGGGGAAATATAACTTCAGGAAAATGAATAAGCTAACATCTTAACTTGGCTATCTAATTAGATACAGTAATAGAGAGTTGTAATGATTTTTTCAATGTAAGGAATTGACCAAGAATTCTACCAGAGACTTCCACCTGGGGTGAGACTGCAACGAAGGTTCACTTGAGGCCAGAAAAGGAAAATGATAAATGTTGGAGAGAATGTAGGGGAAGTGTGATATTGTAGAGCAATTTGGAGCTATCCAAAGGACTATAAAAATCATGCATAACTAACCATGCCTCATAGTATCTTTCTCCTTCTTATAGCTAATTCTTTAGGATACTAAATCCCTTTTAGGATTTGGCCTGCCAGTTAATGCCTTTCTCTTTGGCAAATGTAGGTTTATTTAGAAGAGGTTACAGATAAAAAGAAGAGGTACAATATACACCAGGAATGGTAAATATGGAATAGATTTGAGAAAGCATATATTTAACAAGGAAAGGGCTTTTAATAATTAACAATGGAAAAGACAAGTTCCCTAGTGGGCCACACAATTAATCAGAAGAAAGGAAATACTCCATGAGATGGAAGTATACCATTGACTGGCAGGCAAAATCCTAAAAGGGATTTAGCACCCAAAAAGAGTTAGTTACATAACAAGGAGAAAGATACCACAAGATAGAGCACCATGGCAAATTAACCCAAAAGGGACTTAGCAAAGATGGCATAGGCCATGGACAGATTTATAGGGAAATTTAACCTCTTCAATATGACAACATAACTTGGCTCTCTGATTGGATAAAGTAAGGTAGGGTTACCCAAGAACTCCAGAAAAATGGGACAGTAAAGTTGAGCTGATCCCCTCAATACCCTTCCCTGCCTGCCTCAGAGAGTAATCTTATCAATTCTTTAGGCTTTCTCAGCCAATCCCATCTAGTGACCCAGGACCTCATCAGGAAGGACGTATGATGAAAAATGCTATCTATACTCAGAGAAAGAACTGATCATGTCTGAATACAGATTGAAGCATACTTGTTAAAAAAAAACTTATTTTTCTTGAGGTTTTATTATTTTTTAAGGGACAGAGTTTTATGTTTTCATTCATAACAAGACTTATGAAAATGTTTAGTATAACTTTTTATGTGACTTCAAAATGTGGCAGGAAAGGAGTAGGGAGGAAGAAAAAGAAAATCTGGAACTCAAAGTTTAAAAAAAAGTTTAAAAAATGTTTTATATGTAACTGTAGAGGAAAAAAAATCAATCTTCCAAAAAAAAAATAAAGGTCCATTTGAACAAAAGACCTAGTCAAAATCCAAAAATTCACTTATAATCCTACCAGTATTCCTCCCTGTTTGCCTCAGGGAATTACTCAGCTTCCAGATTGTTGACATTAATTCAGTCTCTCAAAGTCAACTTCCATCTTGCTAGCCAAGATATCATCAATGTTCCTGCTAAAAAATGTGTTTGACTTTATAGAAGACAGGTCTCCTTTTGGCTCCAATCGAAGCTTTATGCCTTCCAAACATGTGCACAAACCACCCTGAACCCAAATCACCATTTAATATCATATTAACTCTCCAGGGCACTGGCATGGGGAAATCCAAACATGCTATACCCCTGAGATAGCTCTGAACAAGGTCATAGCTGAGAGGGATGAGAGGGAATCCCAAATCCCTTACCTGCTACATTCCCTCCTTCTCTCCTACAGGAAACTGAAGAAACCAGAGCCCTCTATCTTTCGGGAACTTCGGAAACGGAATGAGGACGTGTATGTTGTCACAGAAGCTGTCAAGACCCAGAAAGAAACCATTCTGAAGAGGTCCAGAAATAGAGAAGGCTTTGGGAAGTTCACCATTCCTGGGGCCTCATGTTTTCAGGTTAGAACTCATACCCTCAATGGATAGGGACAGAAATGGGGGGAGGTCTGAATCCCCCAACACCCCTTGACCTTCCAGCCTTAGTTCATAACCCCAGAGACCCCCAGGAGTCAGTGAAAGAGCTAGGCCTGAAAACTTTGCAGGCCCCTATCCCTTTCCTGCATCCTGTTTGGTGCAAACCCATTAGTGTGGGTACTGGATGCTTGGTCACCTCTCTAACATATTCAGGGCTAATCATCAGACAGCAGATAATCCAAGAGAACTTGATTTGGAGTAGGACTGCAGCATGACTAGTCAGGAAGCTGATGCATTCCCTTCCTCATGACTCCAAGAAGATCCTTTCAACCTGATGGAACTTGGCTTAGCAGACACCTGCAGATAACAGAGAAAATTGTTGCCCTAAGTCACTTATGACCAGGCCCAACCCAGGTTGGCTCAAAGCCTCTGTGCTGGCCTCCTATGTCTTCTCATTCCCTCTCTCCCCACTGCAGAGAACTGGGGGCTACCTCTGCCCAGACTCCATCCCAGTCCTGCATTTCCTTCTGGTCCACTCCCTAATCTTGACATCCCTGCTGTAAGCCTAGCCATCTCTGAGCCCTGGATTTGGACTCCAAAGACCTGAGACCAAATTCCAGTTGTGACCTTGGGCAAGTCCTAAATCTCTCAGAGATGGAATTTCCTGAGAATGAGAGGGTTGGATGAGCTGACCTCTAGGGACCTCCCAAGTTCCAGATCTCTGATTTCTTCCCTCTTTCCTTCTCTCCCCAGGGGCAGGGGGGGTGTCACTTAAACACAGTGAAGACAGTGACTGTCCCTGAGGGCACTATACTTGCTTTCCAAGTTGCCAAGTTGATTATCCGGGACCACTGGAGTAAGTTGGATCTGAAGGACTGGGGTGGGTAGAATGGAGAGGTTGGGGAAAATTCATTATAAACAAGCTTCCTCCAAGAAAGGTCTGAAGAGAAGAGAAGGGGGCATAGCATCTCCTGGTGTTTGGGGAACCCAACTGCCTAGGCAGCTGGCAATGCAAAGACCACCTGACCCTCTCTGCCACACAAACATACTCTTAGATGTGAGGGCTCACTTCCAGGCTCAAGCAGAGGGATGGGAAAAGGAGGCTAGTCAACAGCTCACTACCAAGGAGAGCAGGCAGGAGAGGTTTGGGAACTCCAGAGAATAGGCATTTTTTCCTTTTCCTTCATCTCTTTCTAGGCATATTCTTTTTCTGGATTACCATAAATTTCATGCCATTTGGAGGAAAAAGAAACTTCAATATTTGTGGTTCACGGGAATTTCATTTCCTTGTTGCATTTGTCCTTTCCACAGATACTGCTAATATCTTAGGACATGGTCTCCAAGGTTTGTCCTGATCAAAAATCCATCCCCCTGTGTCTATATCATCATTGAACTAGCCTGGCCCTTAGACAATAGACCTAGACTTCTACCTGAAGTCTTTCTAGCTTACTCTAGCATTTAACATCATATCAAGATCCCCATTTCCCAGTGAGACATCCCTGAGTATAACTTCAGGACCAACATGAGAGGAAGAAAATTCTAACTCAAACTGTGAGATCCAAATTATTTCCATTTTTATAAAAGGTAAAAGGATATACAAAATCTTAACAGGAATTTATTTCCTGCAACCATGCCGTCTAGTCTCTTTCCTTTTCCTGTGCTCATAAGTTTTGGATGATACCAGTTTTCATAAACTCATAATCAATAGATATTTATTAAGCATAAAAATATTATGTGCCAGATATTGTGCTAAGTGCTGAAGATACAAAAAGAGACAAAAGTCTGAGGGATAAAATATGCAAACAAATATATACAAAGGAAACTACATAAAGGATAAATGGGGAATAAGTAAGAGTATTCTAACTTGTTAAGGGTGTTCTAATGCTTTCAGATATGGGTTAGACTGGATTGTTGAGATCCCTTCCATCTTTCAAATTTTGTGTCTCTGATTTTGCTCTTTGCTCTGAATCACTTGGAGTTTACCTCCAGTCTCAGACACAACTTGTGACCTTAGAAAGTAACTTCTTAAAAGTGACGTAAGAAAGTCTATAAAGCACTTACTTCACAGGGTTCTGGTGAGGATTAAATGAGATAATATTTGTAAAATGCTTAGCACAGAGCCTAGAATATATATATATACATATATATATTATTATTATTATTTTAGTAAAGCTTTTTATTTGTAACATATGTATGGGTAGTTCCCCAGCACTGATCTTTACAAAGCTTTCCATTACAAATTTTACCCCAAGTCCCCTCCCCTCCCCTAGATGGCAGGAAGTCCACTACATGTTAATAATGTTGAAATACTTCACAAGTTGTGCAAGAAAAATCCTATCTACAAGAAAAAAAAAGAAAATCAGAGAAAGGCAACACAATGCAAGCAAACATCAATAGAGAGCATGAAAATGTTACGTTGTGGTCCATATTTCATATCCCTCTCTCTGGGTGTATATGGTTCTCTTCACTGAACAATTGGAACTGGTTTGAGACAATTCTTTGTTGCAGAGAGCCTTGTCCATCAGAATTGATCATCATGTAACATTGTTGTTGCTGTGTATAATGGTTCTGCTCGTTTCACTCAGCATCAGTTCATGCAAGTCTCCCCAGGCCTCTCTGAAATCGTCCTGCTGGTCGTTTCTTACAGAGCAATAATATTGCATAACATTCATATACCATATGAATTCAGCCACTCTCCAATTGATGGGCATCCCTTCAGTTTCCAGTTTCTAGCCACTACAAAAAGGGCTGCCACAAACATTCTTGCACATGTGGGACCCTTTCCCTCCTCTAAGATCTCTTTGGGATATAGGCCCAGTAGAAACACTGCTGGGTCAAAGGGTATGCACAGTTTGACAACTTTTTGAGTATAGCTCCAAATTGCTCTCCAGAATGGTGGGATCCATTCACAGTTCCACCAACAAGGTATCAGTGTCCCAGCTTTCCCACATCCTCTCCAGCATTCATAGTTATCTTTTCCTGTCATTTTAACCAATCTGACAGGTGTGTAGTGGTACCTCAGAGTTGTCTTAATTTGTATTTCTCTGATCAATAGTGATTTGGAGCATCTTTTCATATGACTAGAGATGGTTTTAATTTCATCATCTGAAAATTGTCTGTTCATATCCCTTGACCACTTATCTATTAAAGAGTAGCTTGCATTCTTATAAATATGAGACAATTCTCTATATATTTTAGAAATGAGGCCTTTATCAGAACCATTAAATGTAAAGATGATTTCCCAATTTGATGCTTCCCTCCTAATCTTGTCTGCATTAGTTTTGTTTGTACAGAAACTTTTTAACTTAATACACTCAAAATTATCTATCTGGTGTTCAATTAAGAGTTCCAGATCTTCTTTGGCCATAAATTTATTCTATCTCCACAGGTCTGAGAGGTAAACTATCCTATGTTCCTCTAATTTGGTTATAATATCACTCTTTATATCTAGGTCATGAACCCATTTAGATCTTATCTTGGTATGTGGTGTTAGGTGTGGGTCCAGCCCTAATTTCTTCCACACTAGTTTCCAATTTTCCCAGCAGTTTTTGCCGAATAGTGAATACTTATCCCAAAAGCTGGGGTCTTTGGGTTTATCAAACACTAAATTGTTAAAGTTATTGCCTAGATTGTCCTGATATCCTATCCTATGCCACTGATCGACTGCTCTATTTCTTAGCCAGTACCAAATGGTTTTGATGACTGCTGCTTTATAATATAGTTTTAGACCTGGTACAGCAAGGCCACCTTCATCTGCCTTTTTTTTTCATTAATTCCCTTGAAATTCTTGACCCTGTCTTCTGCCAAATGAACTTTGCTACTATTTTTTCTAGATCTGTAAAATAATTTCTTGGGAGTTTGATTGGTATGGCACTAAATAAGTAAATTAGTTTGGGTAGTATTGTCGTTTTTATTATATTCGCTCAGCCTACCCATGAGTACTTAATGTTTTTCCAACTGATTAGGTCCGATCTTATTTGTGTGGAAAGTGTTTTGTAGGTTAGTTCGTATAGTTTCTGACTTTTCCTTGGCAGATAGATTCTCAAATATTTTATACTATCAACAGTTATTTTTAGTGGAATTTCTTTTTGTATCTCTTGCTGCTGAACTTTGTTGGTAATATATAAAAATGCTGATGATTTATGTGGGTTTATTTTGAATCCTGCAACTTTACTAAAGTTGTGAATTGTTTCTAGTAACTTTTTAGTTGAGTCTCTAGGATTCTGTAAGTATACCATCATGTCATCTGCAAAGAGTCATAATTTGGTTTCTTCATTACCTACTCTAATTCCTTTTATCTCTTTTTCTTCTCTTATTGCCAAAGCTAACATTTCTTTTTTTTTTATTTTAAGCTTTTTATTTGTATAACATATGTATGGGTAGTTCCCCAACCTTGATTTTTACAAAGCTTTCCAATACAAATTTTATCCCCAGTCCCCTCCCCTCCCCCAGATGGCAGTAAGTCCGCTACATGTTAATAATGTTGAAATGCTTGAGAAGTTATGCAAGAAAAATCCTATCTACAAGAAAAAAAAAAGAATCAGAGAAAGGCAACACAATGCAAGCAAATGTCAATAGAGATCATGAAAATGTTACGTTGTGGTCCATATTTCATGTCCCTCTTTCTGGGTGTATATGGTTTTCTTCAGTGAACAACTGGAACTGGTTTGAGACAATTCTTTATTGCAGAGAGCCATGTCCATCAGAATTGATCATCATGTAATACTGTTGTTGCTGTGCATGATGATCTCCTGGTTCTGCTCGTTTCACTCAGCATCAGTTCATGCAAGTCTCTCCAGGGCTCTCTGAAATCGTCCTGCTGGTCGTTTCTTACAGAACAATAATATTCCATAACATTCATATACCATAATTTATTCAGCCACTCTCCAATTGATGGGCATCCCTTCAGTTTCCAAGCCACTACAAAAAGGGCTGCCACAAACATTCTTGCACATGTGGGTCCCTTTCCCTCCTCTAAGATCTCTTTGGGATATAGGCCCAGTAGAAACACTGCTGGGTCAAAGGGTATGCACAGCTTGACAACTTTTTGAGCATAGCTCCAAATTGTTCTCCAGAATGGTTGGATCCGTTCACAGTTCCACCAACAATGTATTAGTGTCCCAGCCCTCCCACATCCCCTCCAACATTCATCGTTATCTTTTCCTGTCATTTTAGCCAATCTGACAGGTGTGTAGTGGTATCTCAGAGTTGTCTTAATTTGCATTTCTCTGATCAATAGTGATTTGGAGCAACTTTTCATATGACTAGAGATGGTTTTAATTTCATCATCTGAAAATTGTCTGTTCATATCCCTTGACCACTTATCTATTGAAGAGTGGCTTGAATTCTTATATATATGAAACAATTCTCTATATATTTTAGAAATGAGGCCTTTATCAGAACCATTAAATGTAAAGATGATTTCCCAATTAGATGCTTCCCTCCTAATCTTGTCTACATTTGTTTTGTTTGTACAGAAACTTTTTAACTTAATATAGTCAAAATTATCCATCTGGTGTTCAATTAGGAGTTCCAAGTCTTCTTTGGACATAAATTTGTTCCACCTCCACAGGTCTGAGAGATAAACTATATTACGTTCCTCTAACTTGCTTACAAAGTCCCTCTTTATATCTAGATCTTGAACCCATTTAGATCTTATCTTGGTATGTGGTGTTAGGTATGGGTCAAAGCCCTAATTTCTTCCACACTAGTTTCCAATTTTCCCAGCAGTTTTTGCCAAATAGAGAGTATTTATCCCAAAAGCTGTGGTCTTTGGGTTTATTGAACACTAGATTGTTAAGGTTAATGCCTAGGTTGTCCTGATAACCTATCCTGTGCCACTGATCCACTGCTCTATTTCTTATCCAGTACCAAACAGTTTTGATGACCGCTGCTTTATAGTATAGTTTTAGATCTGGTAGAGCAAGGCCACCTTCATCTGCCTTTTTTTTCATTAATCCCCTTGAAATCCTTGACCTTTTGTTCTTCCAAATGAACTTTGCTACTATTTTTTCTAGATCTGTAAGATAATTTCTTGGGAGTTTGATTGGTATGGCACTAAATAAGTAGATTAGTTTGGGTAGTATTGTCATTTTTATTATGTTCGCTCTGCCTACCCATGAGCACTTAATATTTTTCCAATTGATTAGGTCTGATTTTATTTGTGTGGAAAGTGTTTTGTAGTTTAGTTCGTATAGTTTCTGACTTTTCCTTGGCAGATAGATTCCCAAATATTTTATCCTATCATCTGCTATTTGGAATGGAATTTCTTTTTGTATCTCCTGCTGCTGAACTTTGTTGGTAATATATAAAAATGCTGATGATTTATGTGGATTAATTTTGAATCCTGCAACTTTGCCAAAGTTGTGAATTGTTTCTAGTAGTTTTTTAGTTGAATCTCTAGGGTTCTCTAAGTATACCATCATGTCATCTGCAAAGAGTGATAATTTGGTTTCTTCATTACCTACTCTGATTCCTTTTATCTCTTTTTCTTCTCTTATTGCTAAAGCTAACATTTCTAATACAATATTAAATAGTAATGGTGACAGTGGGCAGCCTTGTTTCACTCCTGATCTTATTGGGAATGGTTTTAGTTTGTCTCCATTACATATGATGCTTGCTGATGGTTTTAAATAGATGCTACTGATCGTTTTAAGGAAAAGCCCATTTATTCCTATACTCTCTAGTGTTTTTAATAGGAAAGGGTGTTGGATTTTGTCAAAGGCTTTTTCTGCATCTATTGAGATAATCATATGGTTTTTGTTAATTTGGTTATTAATATAATTAATTATGCTGATAGTTTTCCTAATATTGAACCAGCCCTGCATCCCTGGTATAAATCCTACTTGGTCATACATAGTGTACTATCCTGGGGATGACTTTCTGTAATCTCATTGCTAAAATCTTATTTAAAATTTTTGCATCAATATTCATTAGGGAAATTGTTCTATAGTTTTCTTTCTCTGTTTTTACCCTACCTGGTTTAGCTATCAGCACCATATCGGTCTCATAGAAGGATTCTGGCAGTATACCTTCTGTCCCTAATTTCTCAAATAGTTTGTGTAGTATTGGAATTAATTGTTCTTTGAATGTTTGGTAGAATTCACATGTAAATCCATCTGGCCCTGGAGATTTTTTCTTAGGGAGTTGGTTAATGGCTTGTTCTATTTCTTTTTCTAATATGGGACTATTTAAATAATTTATATCCTCTTCTGTTAACCTCGGCAATCTATATTTTTGTAGATATTCCTCCATTTCATTCAGATTTTCAAACTTACTGGCATAAAGTTGGGCAAAGTAACTTCTAATTATTGCTTTAATTTCCTTTTCATTGGAGGAAAGTTCTCCCTTATCATTTTTGAGACTAACAATTTGATTTTCCTCTTTCCTTTTTCTTATCAAATTAACTAAAGGCTTATCTATTTTGTTAGTTTTTTCATAGAACCAACTCTTAGTTTTATTTATTAACTCAATAGTTTTCTTATTTTCGATTTTATTAATTTCTCCTTTTACTTTTAGAATTTCCAATTTGGTATTTAATTGAGGGTTTTTAATTTGTTCTTTTTCTAGTTTTTTTAATAATAAGCCCAATTCATTGATCTTTTCTTTCTCTATTTTATGCAAGTAAGCATCTAGAGATATAAAATTGCCCCTTAAAACTGCTTTGGCCGTATCCCACAAATATTGGTATGTTGTCTCCTTATTGTCATTCTCCTGGATGAAATTATTGATTGTGTCTATGATTTGCTCTTTCACCCATTCATTCTTCAGGATTAGATTATTTAATTTCCAATTACCTTTTGGTTTATTTTCTCCTGGCCTTATATTGCATGTGATTTTTATTGCATCATGATCTGAAAAGGATGCATTTACTATTTCTGCCTTTCTGCATTTGATTTTAAGGTTTTTATGCCCTAATACATGGTCAATTTTTGTATAGGTTCCATGGACTGCTGAGAAAAAAGTAAACTCTCTACTGTCTCCATTCAACTTTCTCCATAGATCTATCATACCTAACTTTTCTAACAATTGGTTTATCTCCCTAGTTTCTTTCTTGTTTATTTTGTAGTTTGATTTATCTAATTCTGAGAGAGCAAGGTTGAGATCCCCCACTAGTATCGTTTGGCTGTCTATTTCTTCTTGCATCTCTCTTAATTTCTCCCCTAGGAATTTGTGTGCTATTGCACTTGGTGCATATATATTTAGTATTGTTATTGCTACATTATCTATGGTACCCTTTAATAAAATATAGTTTCCTTCCTTATCTCTTTTGATTAGATCTATCTTGGCTTTTACTTGATCTGAGATAAGGATTGCTACCCCTGCTTTTTTTTTATTCACCTGAAGCATAATAGGTTCTGCTCCAGCCTTTTACCTTCATCCTATATGTGTCACTATGTTTTAGATGTGTTTCTTGTAGACAACATATTGTGGGATTCTGGTTTTTAATCCAGTCTGATATCTGCTTCCGCTTTATGGGAGAGTTCATCCCATTCACATTCACAGTTAGAATAACTAATTCTTTATTTCCTGCCATCTTTTTTACCCAAGTTATATGGAGGTCTGTTTAAGGCTAGAAAAGTGGCAGCTGCTGCAGTTTGCCCTAGGGCATTTCAGCGAATTAACTTAAGGTGCTGGGCTGGTGGGGGCTAGGACTAGGTCTGAATTACTCCTTAAACAAAGCAAGTCTGCCAGAACAACTGCCCCCAATCAGGGCAGAATGTCCCGAGTGTTTCAGATAAACTCCAGGAGTTTGGAGTTTGGAGTTTCTGCCACGCTGAGCTGAGTCCCACCCTCACTTTCAGGTTGCACCAAGAAAACTGTTTACCCCTCTGCCTGAGTTAAACAGACCTGATATGAAGTTCTTCAGAGATATCTGCAAGCAGTGTCCTAATATTTCTGGAGTCGTTGATTTGAAGATCAGTTCAGAGGCTTATTTTATTGTCGATTTGAGAGATCGGAGGAGGACGCAAAGAGTCATGTTTTCACTCCATCATCTTGGCTCTGCCCCGAGCCTAGAATATAGTAGGAGCATAATCAATACTTATACCCTCCTCCCTTTGCTTCCTTCCTATCTTCCCAATAGTAGTTTGCCATATTTGCTATTTTTAATTGCACAAAAATATTCCATGATATTGACATGCCACAATCTATTCCATCACTTCACAATCTCCCTTGAGGCAATGGGCTGAAATTATATAGGAGGAAATAAGTATCTTAGAAGGTAAGGGAAATCTTCCTATCTGTTTAGGTCTGGCTTGTGAAGTGGTGAAGTCCCCATCACTTAAGGTATTCAAGCAAAGACTTAATCACTACTACTGTCTGAAATCCTTTTGCAGTGCTATGTTCTCCTTTAATTCTATTCTTGGACATGTGATTGTTTCCCATTTTTAATGGGAAATAGAGGAAATACCTCTAACTATTTTTATACAAACTGGCCTTTTCTTTCCCATTGTAATCACTATCTTCCTCCATCTAAGTCTTACTCTGATGTATTTTCAATGTGTTGTGGCAGCCCTGGCTTCTCAGTGAAGGCTCTGACACATCATTCTGACCTAAAGAACTTTTGAATATGGGCCCCAGGTATGTCTGTCACTTCAGAACAAGTTTAATTAAGTTTGGAGGCTCCTCAGCACCAGCAGGTTGGTCACCTTGCTTGTGCTCCATGATTGCCGAGGAAATGACCATCATAGTGAAATCATGGGTCCTTAAAGCACTAAGGTAAGATCAGCCTGAAGATAAAACCTTCAGTCTTAGTTTATTTATTAGTAAAATGAGTGGGTTGAACTGGTTGATCTCTAGATTTCTCTTCCAATACTAGTGATCCTGGCATTAAATCACTAGGCAAACAGTTTAGCAACATTAGTTATTATGGAACAGAGCCAGATGACTTTCTAAGAAAGCTACACTGCTGTATAGCCCTCCTATAATGGAACTCTGTACTTTTTCCATTTGTTTTTCTGCAACAGCATTGATTTTTTTTTTCTTCTTCTAGATGTTCTTTTACTTCCAGACAAGAAAGAGAAAACCTTCCCACTCATAAGTAAGTGACAAGCTTAGTCATCTTTCTAACCCCTGGACCCAATGAGCCCTTGACAGACTCTAGTCTTTCCATGGGAAGCTCCTCAAGGAGACCCTTAATTTCCTAGACTTTCCTAGAACTATCCCCTCCAGCTTTGATTCAGCCTAGGCTTCTGCTTAAGTGAGCCATAGGGAAAACAAAGTATACTTTCACTCTGTAAGATGGAAGAGATAGAACACAGGAGATAATAAGAAGGAATTAAAGTAACTAGAGGGCTGGCCTCCAAATGCAGAAGAAATGGGTTCAAGTTGAGCCTCTGACATATATGGTTGTGTGTCCCTGGACAAAACACTTAATTTCACAGTGCCCCAGGCAAACCTCTATGACCATGACTTGCTAAGCAGCTGTAGATCTGCACTGATAGAAGGAGTGTATTCTTTGGCCATTCATTATACTGATGAAATCACTAGGACTAAAATATATCCCAAAAGCCTTTTTGTTGTCATTCAATCATTTTAGTTGTGTCCGGTCTTCATGCCCCACTTGGGGTTTTCTTGGCAAACCCATTGGAGTGGTTTGCCATCTCCTTCTTCAGCTCATTTTTACAGAAGAGGAAACTGAGGCAAGCAGAGTAAAGAGAGTGACCCCCAAAAGTTTAGTGCATTTTAAAGCTTTAACAGATTTTGGGAAACCTTTATCTTTGCGTAGATGTGTTTGTGTGTGTGTGTGTGTGTGTATGTGTGTGTGTATATATATATATATATACACACACACACATAAGGGCCACTACATTATGCAGTGGATAGAGTGCTGGAACTGGAGTCAGGAAGATCTGAGTTCAAATCTGGCCTCAGGCACTTGCTAGCTGTGACCCTGGGCCGGTCAATCAACCCTCTTTGCCTCAGTTTCCTCATTTGTCAAATGAATAGGAGAAGGAAATGGCAAAACACTCCAGTGTCTCCATCAAGAAAAGCCCTAATGGCATCACAAAGAATCCAGAACAATGCAAACACACTCAACAAAAATATGCACACACACACACACACACACACACACACACACACACACACACTTTACTTTAAGGTTCACAAAATGCTGGGTGTGCAGCATCTACTTTGCACCTCCCAGCTCCCTGTGTGACAGGCACTCCACGTGTCCTGAATAACGTGTCATGGGGCTCCCGGGCTCCCTGCCCAGCATTCCCTTCACTCTGCCCGCAGCTGGCGACAGAAACATGAGCATCTTGGAGGACTGACCCCTTCTTGTTTGTGGGGTTGTTCTCTCTGCCTAGACAAGGTGTCAGCAATAGCACATGTTTTATCTTACTTTAGATTTGTCTGGTACAAAGTCTCACACCCACTCGCACCCTCCAGGCTCCTGAGGGCAGAGGTAGGCAGGTGCTGGCATCCTCCGGCTACAGGTGGCTCATGGTCAGCAGAGATCTGGGTGTGACCTCCAGGACACAGACTAGCTGTGTGTAGTGGCCACAGTGCTGAGGGACCCAGTCATGCAAGTCATGCAATGCTAAAGAGCTGGAGGAAGGAGGATGGCTAGGGACTGATGGCTGAGGTGAGCAGGGAGCAGGTGCATCAGGACCTGGTCACAGCAGGGCCGTTTGAGGCGGTTGGTGAAATGGGGATCATAGCCCCTCTAGGCCAGACTGCCCAGGGCCCCTTTGATGATCAAGGGAGAGAACTTGTGACAAGTACTTTGCAAACTTTGAAGTCCAAGTGAGCTAGGAGTCAGCTGTGGTTGTTCTGTCTGACTCCGGCCCAACCAATCACCTGCTAGACTCAGGTAAGGCCCATGGGGATGGGAAGGCAATCTGGGTCAGGGACCCATGTGTGAAGGTAAAGTTGGGCATTTCTGTTCTGTGCCACGATCCCTAATGAATTTGGGGACGTCTGGTCTCTGAAGACTGAAATAGGTATTTTCTCCTTTCAGGGGTATTCGCTGCATCCCATATCGAATCAGGTTTGTGGCTTTTTTTTTTAATGTTCCCACTTTGTCCTCCTCTCCCAACTGAAACACAGAGATGAAAGGAGCCTGAAATATTCTGAGGCAGGATTCTTGGGCAGCCAGGGAGGGTCTCAGAGACCACCCTGCTTGTAGCCCTCTCACAACAGCCCAGGGAGGGAGTCCTAGAGACTGGGGGTAGGTAAGGGGTGGAGGCTGGGTGGGACCCTGGCATGGGTAACCAGCCTCAAGCTTCTAGGGAACTTGCCTCATTGGGGCTCCAAGCTCTGTCAAGGGCAGTGTTTCTCTTGCCCTGCAGGTACTACATGTCAAGTGAGATAATATTTGTAAAATAGATAGTATCCAGAACTGTAACTGCTTTATAAATGCCTCTTCCCTTCCCTGTTTCTTCCTCTGAGAGTGGAGATGAGGCACAACCCTAAATTTCCAAGGGGGCTCCCCCAGCATCCAGGCAGTGAATCTTCCTTAGTGTTCAGGGGGTGCAAGAGAGCAAAGTTGTAAGATCCTGAAATGAGTGAAGTCTGCATGAGATTGGACTGGACAGCTACTCCATGCACGGGCACATGCCAGCTCTTATTATTTGACCCTCATGAGACTCTCGTGTCTGTGGCACAGGACAGGATTTGCCCCCAAAAAGGCTGGCCTGAAAAGTGTTATAGAAGGCTTTATATATTACTAGCTGACATTTTATATAATGTTTCCTATGTGCCCCATACTGTACAAAGTAAGTACTTTAAAATGATCTCATTGAACCTTAAAACAATCCCGAGATGTAGTGTTGTTATTATCCTCATTTAACATGAGGAAACCAAAGCAAACGGAGATTAAGTGATTTGCCCAGTGTCAGAGCTAGCAGATCCCCAAGGCCATAATGCACTAGGGGTTCCTGACTCCAAGCCTGTGATTCTATTGTATGGCTTAGCTGTGTGAGAGGGAAGATGAGAGATCAAGAAGAAGCAGTCAGGGTTGCCCAGCCTTCCATGACACCCCACAGACAGAGGGGGAGGGGGCAAAGGGTATGCGAAGGTCTGTTGTAAGCAAGAGGGATCAATCTTGTTTTGTTTGACCCCAGAGAGGGATGGAAGTCAGACAAAGGGAGGGCAGTTCTTTCCAAAGACACTCTTTGAGCCCACTACATTTGGCATCAAATGGAATATATATATACAATGGCTACTCTCACTATAAGTTTTCATATGGAGGCAAGATGACGCCTTTCCGCAGGTATATTCAAGGGGATGCTAGTATAAGTAAGAACTGTGTATAAGAAATGTCATAAAAGACTTCATCCAAAAGAGATGGGACTGGAAAAGGAGCAGGATCCGTTGTGGGAGCAATCCCAGATTGTTAAATCAGTGACAGAAGCTAAAAAAAAAAAGTCCATTCTTTGGGAAGTTCTTGCTGGCTCTTCAAACTTGACTCCTTTTACTAGAAAGGAAGGAACAGAACATCATTTCACTTACCCAGGCTTGAGTTGGGAATAGGCATCTAGCTAGCTAGCTACCCTTCCTTAATGGGATGGAGCGAGGTCTCAAACTTCTCCCTGGGTCCTCATAAACTGGGCAAACTTGTTGAGAGCAGGAAATATGGATGTGTACCTGGGCTGAATGAAGAGACTGTAAAGCGGGGACCCGCTCCATCAGTCTGCTGAGACTAAAGCCTTCCCAGGCAGGACCCAGGGATGAAGGGCCTGAGAGTTGGGGTTTGATCCCAGCCGTAGCCGTCTTGTTTTTTTCCTAGATGTCTGCAAAATGGAGACAGTTACAGAATTTGAGGAACTGCAGGCTGAGGTGAAGGAAGAACGAAGCCCACTGACCATGCTGGACAAGAAGTTACGGCAGTGTCTGCTTCAGGATCTTCTGAGGCTCCTCCAGAGTGAGCAGGATCTGCTGGACTTAGAAGGCCTGGTGAGAGAGCCTGGAAGTCAGGGCAATGGAGAATCACAGGACTGGGAGCTAGGGTTCTGGGGTGAGAGAAGGCAGAAGGGAAGAGTAAGGCGGGGGACCTCATGGGGTTTTGAGGTAGAGCACCTGGTTTCATACATGCTTTTTAATCACTTGTGCCAACTTAGGAAAGTCAACACACCTCTCTGGGCCTCAGTTTATCCATCTATAAAATGAGGGCAGTGGACTGGAAAGATAAATATCAAGGCTGCTTCTAATTTTAGATCCTATAATCTTGCAAGTTGAGGGACTCCCTGAGAAGCTAAAGAGTTGGAGGAGGGAGGATGGTCTAGGGACTGTAGTTTAGAAGAATATCAGTATACCAGGGAGGTGTACCAGGGAGCAGGTGAATTAGGAGCTGGTAACAGCAGAGCTGTTTTAGACAGTTGGTTAGTAAACTGAGTCAAGACCCAATTAATCAAATAAGTCAAGGCTTGTAATTATGTGGGGGAAGAAAACAGAATACTGTTTGAGAAGAGAAACTTGTACCAACAGAAACTCACTGGAATCTATTCACCAAGTAGGGTTTTTTAAATACTAATAATGATTTTTATTCTCAATATTTACATTTAGTTATTAAAATCTACAGGGTAGCTAAGTGGTACAGTATATAAGAGTACACAGCTTGGAGTCAGGAAGATTCATCTTCCTAAATTCAAACATGGCTTTAGACACTGACTGGCTGTGTGACCTTGGATGAGTATCTTAACTCTGTTTGTCTCAGTTTGCTCATTTGTAAAATAAGCTGGAGAAGAAAATAACAAACCACTCTACTATCCCCCCCCAAAAAAAAACCCAAATAGAGTTAGATGTAATTAGAATGACTGAACAACAATGAAAATGTATAGCTGACATAAATAATGAAACAAAAATTTTCACATGTGCTCAAAAATATTTTCAGAATGTAATTCCCACTATTTGTGAAAAATACTAATTAAAAAGAAAAAAACTTCTCTAAAACCTAGTAAATATGGAAGCTGAAGAAGGGAAAGAGAAAAACAGGGAAAACAAACTATTGTCATTTTATTCTTCCTGAAACTCTAAAGCATCATATGAACCTTGGTTTTCAGAATAGCTTGGAAAACCTCAAAGCTCAGAATTTTCTTCACTGATTTGAAATAATTCCACTAAAGATTGTATTGGTGAAGCACAAATACAGTACGTAAGTTTCTAAGAAGTCCCTCTGGTAAATACTCTATCAACCTTATAGGAGTTTTAATCTTCTGAGAGGTTTCCAGCTCTGCTCCTATGACATCCATCAACTTCTTTTCCTAAAAGTCATTTTAGTCACAAGGCAAAAGGACTTCATCAGAGCTGATAGGACTCTCTGGTTCCTGGGCACATTCCCTTGTACCCCCAGTATCTTCAGTACTCTTGTTCTATTTATCCCACCTCAAAGGGTCTTGAATCACAGAATGTCAAAGCTGCAAGTGGCCTCAGATGTTATCTGGACCAAATTATTAATTTCATTAAATCACATTGCAACTTTACCAGTTAGTTTCTTTATAAAATTCATTTTTTCAATTATTAAACATTTCTTTCTTTCTCCCTCTCATCTCCCCATGCCTACAAAAGAAAAAGAACAGAAAGAAGGAAGGAAATTTATGAAGTTCTCAGCTATGATTTCTTATATTTTTTGGTCCTGGGATATCATCAACAGAAGGATCTTTTAGCAGAGGAACCCCTTTTTCTAATCTAGCCTAGTTTGTTGATTTAAGACAGCATGGTACACTGAGAGGGTAGGTGATTTACCCAGGGTCAGACAATCAGTATTATTAATATTGACTTATATCAAGGTCTTCCCGCTGAGGGTGACTCTCCAGCTACCTTGCAGCCTCTCATGATAATTGGTGGTAGCATTGTTAATTATTATCATTACCTTTATTATTACTTGGTCATAATAATAATAATGAAAGGGATAATACCAGAACTACCAATCTCCCAGGAATGTTGCAAGAAAGGTATTTGATAAATCCTGCAAATTATTGCTCCTGTATTTTTTTTAAAAGCCATATATGTGTGTATATGTGTATATATATGTGTGTGTGTATATATGTACACACACACACACACACACACACACACACACACACACACGACAAGTTAGATTTCATTCTAATGTAATCCCGGCTCTGAGCTATCTCACCAGAGACTTGCTGCCCCTCTCAGGTTCTACAGGTTACCCTGCAAGTCTGTACTCCCTAAATTAAAGACCATCCTACCTCCCCTCTAGCTAACCCCCCAATAGTCAGCCATTAGACATAATTAGCTCAAAGCAAAGGAATTTAGGCAATAAAAACAGTAGTTACAAAACATCCCTGATGAACCTACAGCACTCTCCCACAAATAGGCAGGGTGTCTGTGGGAGGAGTGGGCAGGAGTTTTGAGTGCAATAATAATAAGGTACACACAAAGGAAACACATGTCATCATTTAGAATAATAACAGTTCCTTTTAGATAGCTCTTTAAGGTTTGCAAAGCACTTTCCAGGTATTTTGCTCTCTCTTGATCTTCATAACATCCATGGGAGGGAGATACTGTTGCAATCTCCATTTTACAAATGGGAAAACTTAGGCAGAGACAGGTTAGGGGGTTTGCCCAGGGTCACACAGGTAATCGGTATCAGAGGCTGGGTGTGACCTTAGGTTTTTCTGACTCATTTTATTCCCAGGAATGTCCCCTTTCCTGACTCTGCTTTCCTCAGGTGAGCACAATGCTTCCATCATTCTTGTTTCCTCTTTTTCTTAGAGGATGATATGTTATATCTCTGAATTATCTATATCTGAATCTTTTAATTCTATCCTTTGTCAAGATTATTTATATCTAATTCAACTGAGAAAACATTTACTGAGCAACTACTTTGTGCAAAGTACTATACTCAGTAGTAGAAAAGATTTAAAAAATAAGTGAGTTAATTAGTGATTAATTAATAAGTAATTAAAAAGCACCTTGTGCAATGACATACCATGCAGTGACACACAGGATACAGTGACTGACAAAACTAGAAAAGAACCATATATGGATTCTGTCTATTGACACACACGACAGAACCATCACTCTTTAGTAAACAGTTTCATGAGTTGTTGGGGCTCCCCAAATTCTTCATCTATTGCCAAATTGCTCTCTGAATTTAGCTAGAGTTGTTCTTGAACAAAAGACACCATTTGGTCACCAGGTCTGTGCCCCAAGCTTTTCCAGCCTGGTAGGGACTATTAGATCTGATTCTCTGCTAGCTAAACCTCACAAGCCCTCCTCTGTACCCAGGTAGGTGGTACAGTAACTAGAGAGTCAGGGATTTAGAGTTAGAAAGACCTGATTTCAGATCTTGTCTTAGACACTCCTGTGTGACCTTGGTTATTTATCCCTTCTCAGCTTCAGTTTCCTCATCTGTAAAATGGAGATAATAATAGCACCTATCTCACAGGATTATTGTGAGGAACAGATGAGATAATATTAAAACTTTAAATGCTAGCTATCATTATTATTATTACAATGAGACCTCAGCTGATATCAATGGAATATATGTGAATAATAGTACTTAAATATTCACAGATCCAAATAACATATTGGATTCCTTCTCCGTTTCTACTACTTTCCTCATTTATTACACTTTCTTCTTCTGTATCAACACTACAAAGATTTCTGTTAAGACTAGATCTGGACTTCTTTTTTCCTCACCTCTGGAAACTTCTCTGGTTTTCCTGTCAGTTCTTCTGGGACATAATTGCAAAACTATAACTTTGTTTAATTGTTCTTTGTTTTTAAATTAAATTTAAATTGGATGCAGTTCCCATACTTAGGATCTCCTGTGGACTGAGGAGGAGAGATGGAGATAGAAATAATACCCCCACATTTCTAAAATGCTCTTCTAGTTCAGCTGTTTTGTCATTCTTAGGGAGCCATCCAAACCCTTTAGCTCCTTATTCAGCGACTGGAACCTCTGTATTCTTTTGCTTCTAAAGCCACTCCACAATAAGTGAACTTGTCAGTGCTTGATCTATCAATTTCCCATCACTGGTCAGTCTTTCACTGTGTTCAGTGACACAAAAACTGATATGTCAAAATGACTCCATCTGCTCTTGGAAAAATCTATCCTTGTGAAGACTGACATCTTCTGAACAGATGTTCAGTTGCTTAGCAGTATCCAAAAACAACTGTTCGACTCACTTTTTTCTAGTTAAATGTTTTCCCTTTCTATAGAGTTATCTTGATTTCCACCTTAATTTTCTGTCCACAGTTCACTTTTTTGCATACAGGATCTACAAACTTAGTACTTCATTTGATAGGATGGTACAATGGAGAATCCTGGATAATAATCCAAGAACCTAAGGTTAAATCCTAGTTCTTCCACTAGGTCATTGTCTGCCATCTTTTCTTTCCTCTGTTTCAGTTTCCTCCTTTGCAAAATGAAGTAGATGGAATAGATGATCAGTTTTAATGATTTATACTTAACATTTGTAATAAGAATTTCTCACAATGTGAAGGATCTAATACTTATTGAATTATTTTGTCATTCTTTGGACTGATAGCTCTCACCCAGGAATTATATGCTGGGAACCTCCAAAGAGATTGAGCCTGGCATAATCCATTGAAGTAAAGTAATTCACATTATTATAGAAAAAAATATTATTTAAAAGAGATAAAGAAAACAAATCTTTGTGTGGCACCTTTTGTGGATTACTTCCCCAACTGATACTCATATTTGAGAGCAGATTGGGTACCTATATATTGGCTGTTACCTCAGGTTCTAGGGTTTGCCTACCCTACAATTCTGTAGCTCACACACCCTCCCTGGTGAGATTCCTACTTATAATTAGCCAGTAGCCTCAATTATCTTATAACAGAGATATTTAGCTTGTTCCCATCTTGAATCAATCAGAGAGGGTTTGCACTATAAAGGAACCAGAGTAGAAAGAGACAACGTTTGCATTTAGTAACATTTCATTAATGTGAATAATGGTTCTGGGCGTTCTGTGACAAAATTAACTGAGTAGAATCTAAGAGGTGGCATGAAACCATATTTTCTACCCCCTCACAAGTTTCAGAAACGTTCCCAGAGCCACAGTTTGGGTCTCCTCTGAGGTCCCCCATTTCTGTCTTGGTCCTATTCGTTAAGAAGTGATCTTTCTTTCTGTTTCTGATTCTCACACTTTGTGGTGTAAGGCACTTGACCAAGAATCCTTTATTCAATTACCCTTATTGTAACTGGCCCCACAATTTCATAATTTTTCAGGCCAAGACAGGGAAAGTCTCTAGTTTCTCAATCTTTGGATGACTTCCTCTCTGGTATAAAAGGATGAAAAAAAATCCTCAAGGGTTATTCTCCCCTGGTTATACCATTCTTCCTCCCCTTCTCCTCAGTCTCCCACTAACCATGCATTTTCTTTTTATTTTCCCCAGGGATCAAACAGGGAAAGGGAAGAGGGAGGGGGGCTCCACATGAATCTTTCTCTCACTTGTCACTTACTGGAGAAGGTAGAAGAAGTGAACTCCTCCAGGCCTGGTTTTGGGGCACAGGATTTCTCTCGTGTGTCCCCAGGTTGTCACCCAGAAGCAGGGTAAACCTGGCTGCTAACCCAAAGGGCTGATTTGGGCAGAAGGATGTCACTGTCTCCATTCAGCTTTCTCCTCCTCTCTCCTCTCCAGCTGGAAGAGAGTTTGTTCAATAGGGTTCCCCCACAGAAGGTGGAGGGCGTAACAGGAAACATCCTCAGTAACCTGCAGGACCAGAGTGGACAACTTGTGGAGGAACTAGCAGGGGCATTCCTCTATCTCCTTGGAGCTCTGAGTGGTGAGAAAGATTGTGGGACCAGAGGGTAGAGGAGGGAAAGGAGACCCCAGGACACTAATACTCAGCTTCTCTATAAGAGGCCCTTGGGATTCTAGAGTGAGCTTTTCTTTAAAACAAATAAACAAAAAACCCTCAAGTTTTTTGTGCATTTTGTTCTTACGTTATCCCTATAAGGTGAAAAGGAAACAGGTAATCTCCTCCCTCGTTCCTTGATGGAGAAACAAAAGCCCAGAAGTGACCCAGCCATGTACCTCCACACTACACTGGCTTAGCCCATTCCTGTGATTGCCAGCCCATCATCTCTCCTTCATATGCAGTGACTCCCTATGAAAAGCCTTCATGTAGGAGAAGAAAGCTGCTCGCTCCTCTCAAGTCCTTCCTTCCTGTCTTCTCTAGGAATTCCCCAGTAATCCTCAGTCCTACCTCATTGATCCTACATGGTTCCTCATCAGCTCCCAGGAATTTAATTAACACTTCTATAAAGATAACTGTCAGATCCTTGCTTCTAGTCTTCCTCTGAGCTCCACTCCCCCATCACCAACATCCTGTTGGAAATCTTGACCTGGATATCCCATAGATATCAAACTCAATAAGTCAAAATCTGAATTCTTCATTCACCCCCAAACCCACCCCCTCTTCCTAATTTCTCTATTTCTGCCATTTTTCTTACTTTGAAATTAAATTTCCGTTTGACTCCTGACTCTCTTGGCTCCAGGCTACTGTGTTTGCCTCTAGCTATCCATAGATAAGAGACCATTTCGATCTAATTGACAGGTACCTGCTCCCCCTAAGTCAGACCCAGTGGAGTAAGAGAGAGCCCTATTTAACATGAAATTTGAGCTCTGGGTCCTCTTTTTAGTGAAGTAATCAATTTCCTCTCCTTCTTCCCCCATATTAAGTCACTTTGTGTGTCTAGTAGATTCTACCTCCACAACTTGTATCCATCCCCTTTCACATTCATTCCTTTCTCACCACTGTGACTATCTTAGTTCAAGTCCTCATCACCTCTCACCTGAACCACTTGAACAGCAATCTAATTGCTATCCCTGCCTCAGGTGTCTCACCTGTCCATTTCATCCTACACACAGCTTTCAAAATGATCTTCCTAAAGCAGGAGGTCTGACCATGTCATTTTCTACACAATAAATGCCATTGGCTCCCTATAGCTTCTAAGATTAAATATAAAATAATCTGTTCAACATTCAAAGTTCTTCACAGCCTGGCTCCCACATTACACATTACTCCCATTTACACACTTTACAATCCAGCCAAGTTGTCCTTCCTACTGTTCTTCATACATATCCTTCTATCTCTCATCTTGTTTTTACATTGGCTTTTCCCCATGCTTGCATGTCACCCCCTCCATACTTTCACTTCTTAGAATCCTTCGTGTCTTCCAAGACTTGATTCAAGGATCACTTCCTCTAGGAAGCCATTCATGATCTTCACAGTTGATAGATATAAGCTACTTGAAAGCAAAAACCATTCCCTTTTTGCCTTTCTATCTCCAGCACCTAGCACAGTCCAACCATTATTAAGGCATTTAATAAAGGCTTGACTTTCCCTTACCATCCTCCCTTCTCCAATTCCTTAATTTTACTGGGAGTGCCTCGACATGGAAAATTATAGGACCTAGGGACAGCGAGGTGGTGCAGTGGATAGAGCACCAGCCCTGAAGTCAGGAGGACCTGAATTCAAATCTGGGCTCAGACACTTAACACTTCCTAGCTGTGTGACCTTGGCAAGTCACTTAGCCCCAGTTGCCTTAGGGGGAAAAAAAAA
>JAJPUD010020995.1:0-23760 GCA_023553655.1 Myrmecobius fasciatus | reverse complement strand
GGGGGGGGTGCAAAAACATGTATATGGAGAAGAAAACCAAACTGTCACCATTTTTAATTTTTTTCTTAGCACTATCTGAATTTAACATTATTATTGGAAACAACAAATGCTATGTATTGGCTAAAGATCTCAGAGGGAGTAAGGTCTAAATTGAAATCCTAACTTTGTCCCTGATTGTATGACCCTAAGCAAATCATTTAATTTCTTAGTACCTTAGGCAACTTCCTAAATCTATAAATTATAGAGTAGTGTGGCATTTTAATGGTTTAAAGCAACAACAACCAAAAAAAGCTCTCTGTACCAATGTAATCACATATAGTTTATGGCAATACTAAGAGTAAAAGGGCTTAAATATTAAGTTTCCCTGAGAAGTTTCATTATACAAATTTAGTATAATTCTTCTACCCTTACATTTGTTCACCTCCTTGTAACACATGTCATATTTGATAACTATTAGAATATGTTGCTGGGAACAAAATGGCTTCCAAGAAGAATTAGTTAAGGCCAATAGTCAACTTGATTCACTATGTTTAAGTTTTTAAACTGAGGTCTATATTTAACAGGGGAATCTATGAACCTAAATGGGAAAAATGCATTTTTATTCTCATTAACTTTTTTTTAATGTATGACTCACTTTATTTTTTTTATTCTGAGGCAATAGGGATTAAGTGACTTGCCCAGAATCACCCAGGTAGGAAGTGTTAAATGTTTAAGATCAAATTTGAACTCAGGTCCTGCTAACTTCAGGGCTGGTGCTCTATCCACTGTGCCACCTAGCTGCCTCTATTCTCATTAACTTGCAATTAAAATTTAGCATCCCTTCATTATTTAAAAACCATTCTTTGGAGGAAAAGTCAATAGGATTCAAAAGATTTTCAAATAGGTCCATGATCCTTTTACATTAAGAGAAGTCCTCAAAGGAAAGGCATGTAAGAAATCTAGAAGCAGCACCAAGGCAGCCCAATCTAGAATTTGGTCCAAAGGCAGCCCCATGAATCCCCCCTGCACTGCATCAGGATCAGAAATATCATGTCTGAGCTAAGACATCACAGTGATCTCTTCTCCCTGGGCATGGAGTAGAAGCTTCCAAAGCAGAGTGGAAAAAGACAAGGCAGGAACATAACCAAGATGCTTTCTGGGGAATCTCAGGTATGATGATTCACAGAAGGAAGCAGGAGTCTACAATGGCTCATTTGGAGACACCCAAGAGAATGGGAAGCAAGAGCATCCTGAAATATTATGATGAACCAACATGTTTTTTGCTTGTTATTGTTTGTCTTTCATTTATACTCTGGACTGTTCTGCAAGTTACTTCTCTACAATCAGTCATTCAGTCAGCAAACATTTATTAAGCCCCCACTAAGTGCCAGATACTGTGTTAGATACTAAAAAATCATAGCACAGAGGCGATCTCTTGAATGAGGCAGAATTGCACACTCATCAGTCTTTTCTTGAGTCATTAAGTCCAATGGACAGGACAAAAGTCAAGGTGACTGGCTGATCCAGGATGCAGTGGTATGAAATAGGAAGAACATAGACTCAAATCTAAGCTTAGTCACTTACCTTGTACAAGACAATTAGCTTTTTTGGGTCTTACTTTCCCCACAACATGGGAGATCAATTAGGTGATATAGTGGATACAGTGGTGGGCTAAAAGTCAATAAGACCTGAGTTCAAAAGTGGCTCAGATACTTACTAGCTATCTAACCCTGGAGAAGTCACTTAATCCCATTGCCTCAATTTCCTCATTTATAAAATGATCTGAGAGAAGAAATGGCAAACCATTCCAGTATCTTTGTCAGGAAAACCTCAAAGGGGGTAACAAACAGTTAGACATGACTACAAATGACCAAACAACAATTTCTTAGGATAAGATTATCACTAATATTCCTTCAATCTCTAAATCTAGGATCCTCTGATATTTAATATCTTCTGATTCCAAATCTAGTTAATTCATTCTTATAATCTGCCTACCAAATTAATGAGGAAAGTGGCAGAAATTATGGGTTAGATAGCTTTACATCTGCTCATTTAGCCATGACATCGTCAAGAGAAGGACTTGGAAACATTAAAATATTATCAAAGGAGATATTTGAAATGCTTAGCACAGTGCCTAGCACATAGAGTACTTTAAAAATACTTGTTTCATTAACCCTTTCTTCCCTCTATCCTTTATGAAAAATGCAGCCTTTGACCAATAGAAATTATCAGAAGTAAACAACTTGTGTAGATCAAGTTGTCCTGTCTTTACCTATGAAAATACTCTCCATCCAAAAGAAATAAATTTTGTAAAATTAATTAGCCAACCAACATCCTTAGGAAGTAAGATAGAGTGATAGAAGTTTTCTTCTGATCTCTAATCCTGCCTCTAAGTCTATTTCTTCTCTTTTGTTGTTGTTCTATCATTTATTGGGTCACGTCCAACTCTTCATGATCCCATTTGGGGTTTTCTTGGCAAAGGTATTGGAGTGGTTTGTCATTTCCTTCTCCAGCTCATTGAACTGATGAGAAAACTGTGAACAGAGTTCATTGACTAGCTCAGGATCACACAGCTAGTGTCTGAGATCATATTTGAACTCAGGAAGATGAGTCCTTCAGACTCCAGGCCCAGCACTCTGTGCATTATGGTGTCCCCTAACCATCTGTTTCTTCTCCATATGGTTCTTTCTCACATAGCTCGAACTGGCTATGATTGTTGGTGCTTTCAAATATAGAGATTTCACACCTCACATCATTCCTATCTTATTAGTGTTGCTATTCTTTATTTTCCAAATGGGCTTTTGGGTTCAATACAATTATTCTTCATCATTGAGGATCTTGTTATTTGCAAATTGTGATTCAAATAATTCAGGATCCCCTTTTTGGGGGAGTAATTACTATAATCAAGGAAGTAGGACAGTTGTGCTGTGGGGACAAGAAGAAGTCACTATTATCAATATCTCTAAGAAGAGCACCATTACTTCTTCAACTCTGCTGCTCCTGGCCTGTAAGAATGTTGTTTTGTTTTGGTGGGAAGATAGGGTTGTAGTCTGGTGATTTTATTTGCTATAAGGAAATTACCAAATGTGGGTAGCAGTCCCTACCCACAACGCAAAGTGAAATTATTCTGGAAATGAAAGTCTTAAATCCTTGGATCTTTGAGACAAAGAGACACAGAGACTATAGATCAAAGGCAGGATTTGAACTCAGATATTCCTGACCCCAAAACTTTATCTACTTGTTATCCAGTTTATTAAGCTGTCTCTAAAAATAGAATAATTGAAAGTTTGGCTGGTTACATTGGCACAGGTCCCTGTTTTGAAAAGAGAATAGACCAGGTAAGAGGACAATAAGTAATGATTCTGAAGAGATAATTTAGGTCTCTGGATCTTGAATCCTCTGTACTGCATGTGTTCCTGGGGAAATCTAATATTATGGACTGTTGCAAGGCATTTCTCTACAGTCAGCCAGCAAAAATTATTAAGCACTAAGTGCCAGATACTGTTCTAGGTATTAGAAAGAAAAGCACAAAGAATGAAATTATCCCTGCTTTGAAAGAGTTCCCATTCAAATGGGAACAGAGAAAGACAACAACTAAGATAAAAATAACAATGGTGAATGTTGAAAGAGTACTTCTAAGGTTTGCTAAGCACTTATATATATTATCTCATTTTACCTTCACAACAAATCTCAGATTATTGTAAGGAAACTGAGGCAGAGGTTATGTGACTTATTAGAGTCACATAGTTAATAAGAGCAGGAGGCAAGATTTGAATTCAAGTTTTCCTGAAATTAATGCCTGCTTTTAGCCACTACACCCCAACATAACTATATATAAATAGATACTAAATAAAAACCATGAGGATAAACATAAATAAGTACAAAGAAGTTAAACACATGGCAATTAGGCAAGAGAGACACTAGCAGTGAGTATTTATTAAGTACCCGCTACGTACTGGCCAATATACCAGGAGCTGGAAATAAAAGGCAAAAATGAAACAAATCCTTCCCTTTAAGTACATATTCCTTTAGACTGCTCTTGTTTAAGGTGATCTACTATTCTTTGTCTATATGAATGTCTTATAGCCTCTCTCTTTTGCCTGTGCCTTTGTTTACACTCTCCCTTATGCCTAGAATACTCTCCTATCCCTTCTTAACTCAATACATTCCTGTATAGCCTTTAAAATCCAACTCAAATGTTACCTTGTCCCTCATCCATCCAGTTCATGATGAACTCTTCTCTCAGACATTATTACATGAAACTTTTGGGGGGGGAGTAACTTTTCAATGCAGCTTGTATAAGTTGTTTTTGTTGTTGCTGTTGCTGTTGCCATTGTTGTTCTTGTCTATTCTCTGTACTCCCGTTCTACCAAATTGTCAGTTTCATGAGATAGATGAAGTGTTTGATGGGTTATATGGCTTCCCTGGAGAGGAGAAATAGATGGACATCTGAAGCAGCTGGGGACTCAACTGCTCTCTAATTCCCTGAGTCTATTTAAGGACATCTAGAAATAGACAATTCTGCTCTTGGTCACTTTCCAGATTATTGTGGTTGTTCATTATTTGTTCTCAAAGAGAATTCATGACTTAACAAAGGAGATATTTTGATTTCACTGTTAAATGGATTTGAGTCCTGACCAGGATAGAGTGAAGAAAAGAAATTAATGTTTCTATACATGATTAGGTATTTGTGAGTTGAAGCAAAGTAGGAAGAACAACTCAGCAGATATAGAGGAGTATAGCTGAAGGAAAGGTTTGATTCGTGGGAGTGTGAAAAGCATGGGGAAAGAAGTGGGAGAGGAGTCACTGAATGAGAGTAAGAGAGATATTGCAAGCACAAACAAGGGGAAGGTTAATTATTACTCCTCCCATGTTTTGTGAGTCTTCCCCTGCCCACCATTCCCAAAAGACAGTAAAACAGACAAAGAGAGATAGAGAGATAAAGAGAGACAAAGAGACAGAGACAGAAACAGAGTGACAGAGACAAAGAGACAGAGAGAGATTGTATTTACTATCATGAAAGAGAAATGTTGAAAAAATGCTCATTTTATCTCATTTCATAATGTTGAAGTTAGATTTGTTTCTTAACTCTTCCTAAATTTTTGGGTCTCCCCCTTGCTTTCTTCCTGAGGAAAAAAATGGTGATTTTCTGACCCTGAACTTCTTTTTTCTCAATTTCAATGAAAAACCTTTGCTTGGATTTATTCTAAAGGGAAAGAGCAGCCCTTGAAGGACCAAGCAGAGACCTCCCTGAGCTATTAGTCATCTGACTGACATCTCTGCTGACTTTGCCCATTGCAAGGTTTCTCTTGCTATTATTGAGCTTCTTTGAAGCCAGAATTCTACTCAGAAAAATGAATTTGAAAAATGCATTATGACTAGAGTAATAAGTAGAGTCATAGAGCACAGTTAGAATTAGGTAAAATCAAGCAATTTCCTGTCAGTTTAGTCAATGTGTAGCTTCACGGGGGTGAAGGAGGCCCAAGATAATAATGATATAAATGTGTAGAAGCAACAATCAGAAGATTGGAGCTATAGGGACAGTATAAAGTGGGTGATCAAAGAGCCAAGGAAAAAAGGAAAAACACAAAATCTCAGCTATGAGGAGTAATCCAAGATTTAGCATCAAGATTAAGTCTTCTAGAGAGGGGAGTCTGGCATAATGGATTAAAGAAATCAGCCTTAGAGCTTGGAAGACCTGAATTAAAGATTCACCTCTGACATATACTGGCTATACCAGTCTCCTAAGCCCTCAGTGTTCTAAGTCAAAGCTTTATAAACTATGGGTCATGACTCCTTATGGGGTCATATAACTGAATGTATGTGACTGGAAAAATTTGATAGTAATAAAAGATATCAAATATTCCACCAAGATTTAATTCATTATGTAAAAATAAACAAGTGCATCCATCTCAGTTTATAAATTTGCTGTCATATTCAACATATATACTTATGACAAAGAACTTTAAAAAAAATTGTGATTTATTATCAGTAAATATTTGATTTGTTTACCTATTTTATAGACCTATATACCCAGGGTTGTATATGAATTTCTCAGGTGAAAAGGGGGTTGCAAATGGAAAAAGTTTAAGAAGCCCTGTTCTAGGCAAATAAGAGTATAAGTATGCAAAGAAAGCATCCATCTGCACTAGTGGAGAGAAATTCCTCACATAGAAGTTCCTAATATCAATGAAATGACAAATCCTGTTCTTTCTAAGTTACCAAAATAGCCAAATCAACTACAAAAAACATATGAAGAAAGATGCTATTAGTATTCAAAGAAAGAACTGATAAATAGAAATATGTAGAGTATAATTTTACATATATACATATTAGTGTCTAATGATAGTCATCTCGGGTGGAAGAGGAGGGAAGAAAAAAAGAAATTTACATGATGACTTTATTATGTATGTTAAAATAATAGCAAGTTATACAAAATAGATTTGCAGTTTCATGTGGATTTTTTTATGCTAGGTTATGGAAATGATTATTTCATCCCCAAATTAAAAATAGCATTAATATTTTTAAAAAGGAATTATTAAAACTGTAGCATGGGGTGGGCATCACTTCAAGTGACAAGAAGTCAAAAGGGAAAAGAACTCTGACTGAAAAGATCGGAGGACCTAGTTTCAAAGTTTTGATGATGATGACTTTGTGACATTAAACAAGTCATTTTTCCCTCTTTGTTCTTTATTTTTTCTCATCCATAAAATTAAAAGATTGTACTAGATGGCCTCTCAGCTCCCTTCCAGTGGCAAAGTGAGAACCATGACACATTCACTATAAAAAGGTTGCATCTCTTCAGCTAGACTATGTTCATTAACCAATTCCTTCATGTTCTGTACCCTCTTCTCTTCTTCCTCTATAGTATTTCAGTTGGCAATCTCATCAACTCCCATTTAGATCAGCCCAGCTCTAAATATCTAAACATTTTAAATATATTATATTTTATATTTATTTATGTAAAATAAAATATTTTATATAAAATATATTATATATAAGAAATATTTAAATATATTTGTTTATTGTCTTTAAAATGTCTCAAATTACAAGCTGCCTTTATGACATAATGAATTGAATGTTCTACAAGCATTTCAAGCTTAGCATTTCTAAAACAGAGCTCATTACCTTTGCTTCTTCTGTATTTCTTTATTGTCATTGAGGTCACCGTAATCATCTTCATCTTCATAGTTCAAAACCTTGGTCCTCAACTCTTAAATGACAATCACTTACAAATTCAAACTTTTGCCAAATTCTGCCTACTTTCCTAATATATATTTTATATGCCCCTTTCTCTCTTCTAACAAATATTGCATAACTTCTCTGTGACTCAGTTTCTTCATCTATAAAACTGAAGATAATAATAGTACTTCACCAGGCTGTTGGAAGATCCAAAAAAAATCAGTCTAATTAATCAATCAATAAACATTTTAAAGCTTTTATTACGTGCTAGACACTAGGGAAACAAAAAGAGGCAAAACAGTCCCTACCTAAGTATTTGGAAAACCTTAAAGTGCTATATGAATGCTAGAAATTATCATTATTATCATCATCATCATTATCATTATTATAATTACTTGCATAAGATTCCATGAGACTATATCACATGGCCACATGCCCCCACTTAGAGAAAGCAATAAGAAAGCTGTGTTCAAACTGTGGAGCACCTGGGATTAAAATCTGCCTGCAACAATTACTAGTTTAACCTAATCTCACTTTAACAGTCATGTAAGTGCCAAGAATGTTACATGCTCTTCTTAAGTGCTGGGAGAGACAAAGAGAAAAAATCAATTAAAAGCAACAGATAACCTCAAGGAGCTTAAATTTTACTTATGGAAAATAATATACCCCAAGATCAATAAATGCAAAATAATTTGACAAGGAATTATTACAAATTAAGAGGATCAAGAAAGGACTCAACCTGTTTCCCTTACAAGTAAGATGGAAACACCTATAATGCTAACTTGTCTGGGTTGTTGAGAAGAATAAAATGAGAGTCATGCCATGAGTTTTGCAAATCTCCAGGCATTTTAAAAATTCCAACTATTATAATCTCATCATTTGCCACCAGATACTATTCCCAGGCAAGATATGATCTTGCATAAAGAAAGTAGGCTGTTATAGCAAATAATATTGAGTCCAGGGTGACAGTTTCTAATCCACATATACCTTAGAGATTTGGAATAGAAATAGAGTATTTATAAATGCTCTCATTGAAGTAATTGTCCAATCATATTTCAATTATGCTCATTAGGTCATTCTTGCCATTATTTTGTATCATTCTTAGCTAATTTCCCTAACTTGCATTCACATATAGAGCCAATTTAATTGGAGCAAAAATCCTTCTTGGGCTTTTTATTATCTATTTTTATGGTACAATGTCCATGATTATTCTTATTATTCAAGATGAAGTGCCCAAGAGGAATTGAAAAGTTGAGACAAAGCTTGACTCAGAGTAAGCCCTTCATCAAGGCTCATTACTTCATTCAATCATTCATTCAAAGAGAAAAAATGAATTAAGCATATGAAATAAATTTCTATGAGGGAAATAAAAAAATTTTTGGTCTTGACCATGTGACTCACCTTCCATGTCATGTACAATTTGTGTGAGCTACTGAGCCAATTATCACAAATGAGATATGCTATCAGATATTTGACTGAAGTCAAATATCATGACTCCATACTTATCAGTGCCCAGAATTTAATGAGCCAATGATTTTCCCATATCAGTTAACCAGAAACTCAAACTGTCATACATCAAGGATGAAGCAGAGGGAAACAATAGGCAGAACTTGTTTGAGCAATAGACAATGGGATCACCTTTGTCCTTATGAATTTGTTCATTTTTTTCCTTATCAAATTAAATCAAGAAATGCTTATAAAGCACCTATCATGTGCAAAAAAATGTAGATACTTGGTATAAAGAGAAAAAAATGAAATCATTCTTGCCTTCTGTGAACTTACATTCTGATGGAGGAACAGATCCAAAAACACAAAACATGTACAACCTAAAGTCTTTGTTGTGTCTGGACTAGCTCTCCAGAGGACTTCGGTACTAGCCCGAGTCCTTAGTCTTAGTGAAGGAATAGTGAGAAGAGACCCATGAGGATGGTCAAAACATGAAATCTGTTTATTTCAAATTCTCTCAGCCTTATAGACCCTAGTACCCTTATATAATTATAGCAACACTGAACATGTGCTAACTATATAATGTGCATATGGGACCACATAAACAACTGACTATTGTACGTAGATGACTCTTTGCCACTTGGTATCACTCTGCTTTAATTATAACACAAGTTGTCACTGCCCCTTATTTTCTCAGGAAGACCGGTGATGGGGAGCTGAACCAGACATTGTCAGCAGATTTCCTCTGGGCTGAAGGGTCTTATACCTTACCTAGAGTTCCCCTACTATTTGTGCCCCTCTACATGTAATTTCAGGAAAGAAAAGGTCCCAACAGCCATAGAAAAAAAAAAGGATTCATGTGGTATCTGAATCATACTGTGAAAGATTGGAAGGATTTTAACAAAGAGTTGAAAAAAGAAAATGTTCTAGACAAAGGGAGAGGCCATGTTCTGGGAATAGCTCATAGGCTGATTACTTCCCAAAACCCATTTTGTTCTTTCTTCATTATCATCTAATGGCTTTTGAACCAATTGTACTCTGAGCCTGGAAAATCATTGAATTTTCTTGCATAAACAGTGTGTCTTCCCAACTAAATTTCAAGCAATTTGGGGAAAAGAATGGTGTTTGTGGTATCTTTGCATCTTCCATGGGATCTACCATAGCTCCTTAAATGTAGATGATTTATTTCACAAAATTTTCTCCTTTGTAAGTAAATAAAGGTAGATTCTCAAAACACGGGAAAGAGCCTAAAGAATGTGACTTAGTGACTAATTTTCTTCCCAGGCTATCAAGATAATGGGGAATCCACTAAAATATCAGAGCTCAATGCCCATTAGTTCTTCACACATACCCCAAAACCAAAGTGTTCCTAGAAGGAAACTAAATTTTTTTCTGTAAATATGAAAAACAGGGCATGCTTGTCCACACCACTGCTGATAGTTCTAACAAGTGGAATACATATTTTAAGGACTTAAAACATTATTAAAATAATGTAGTAGCATTGTTCCTATTGGAGCAGGAGACAGGAAGACATAGTCAAATCTTGTAATTGACATTGGGTGTCACACAGGACAAATAATTAATCAAATTCTCAATCTCAATTTTCTTATCTGCCAAACTTGAAGGTTGGACCAACTAGCCTTCAAGATTCTTTCTAGTTCCAAATCATTATTTGTTCTTCATTCTCAGAAAGGATTATGATATCAGGAAGGTGGACTGAAGTGAGGGAAGGGTGTGCGAAGTCTCCAGCCTTCCTTTTTCCACCAGATCCACCTGGGTCCAGTGGCAAAACAAAGATCAGGATGACCAATAGGTGATATTGTGAATGCAGCTGTTGACTATTGGGTTGTTACTCAAAACTCCAGTTTCTACAATTTTGTTCAACTGAAATCTTTGAGTCTTCAAAATATTAGTAGGAGTGAGGGATTGTGGAGAGAGCAGACGAGGCTATAATAAATTGCCAGAAAAAATATAGTGTTGTGTTCCTATGTTTTATACTCAATATTGGTCTGTGTAGCTGCCAATGTAGGCTGAGCTACCAGACTGATGAAATATCAATAGCAGTCCTTGGGAGGGTCATTGTTCTTTTTTTTTAACTTTTAACATCCAAATCTGACCATTTATTAAAATAATTTTTGTACTCTTTTCTGAGAGGGTAGCCCTATGCCTGGGGGAATTGTCAATAAAAAATAAGATCAGAAGACTGTAGCTGAATGATTTGCTTATTTGGAACAAGAACAGTATTGCCAGCATCCCCAGGAAGGAGAGAAGAATTTTTGTCACACTCCAGATCAGTTTGATATAAAGTATGCCCATTACTTTCATACTCTACAAGGCAATAGACCTGGGAATGAACTATATACTCCAATACCAGAATGTAACCTAAACACTATGAAAGAATCCCAGCATTACCTAATTGCCAAGAAGAGGATATTTCAGAGCAAGCCAGGAAAAAACCATAATTGCTCTCTCATTCTACCCAGCGTGAGTCTTGGATTTCTTTCAAAGACAAGCCAGGTTTTTTATCCTTGCATCACTTCTTGAATATAAAAAACTCAGTAAGTAATGAGTGTGCTGAGCCTTTCCCTGACTCACAGACTTTCTATTCAAAAATATGTTTCCTCTGCACTAGATACTTTCCCCAGCACTTTTTCCACTCAGTTGTTCTTTCCTTTCACATCTGAAGACTCCAATCTGTTTTATCAGAAGATGGCTTACCAGTCAACTTTTTATAACTTTCTATGTCTTCCCAGCTCCCCTTTGGTGCAAATATGGATGAGTACTCAGATTCAGATGCCATACTTTGTTAACAGTAAAGCATCTTTTACCAATAATTCAATTTGATCCAATAAGCATTTATTACACTTAGAGTGTCTACGTTGTGATAGAAAGATGAAACTGAGCAACTGCTATTCTCAAGGCACTTCCATAGTTTTAACTGGTCTTGGTCAAGTAGATATTAGAAGATAGTGATAGATACTGATTAAATATATCTTGATTGCTCTTTGGTGGGTCAATCTTTGGACATGGAGTCAGAAGACAGCATCTTACCCTCATTTCTTATCCATTATGTGATCTTAAGAAGTTTTGTTTTGTTTTAATTTCTCTGAATGTTATGAGAGAAATTAATTAATAAAATTAATGTCTTTAAATAATCCTTGAGGCAGCTAAGTGGCAGAATGGATAGCCTAATAAACAAGGAGTCAGATTAGGACTGAGTTCAAAGCTTGAGTTAGTTACTTAGTTATGTGACTTCGCAAGTCACTTAACTTCTATCAGGCTCACTTTCCTTATGTGCAAAATGGAAATCATAATATTTATTGTGAGATCAAATAAGATGATGTGTGCAGTGCTTCACAAATCTTAAAACAATATTTAAATGATAATAATTATTATTATTGCATCACACATCTCATAAGATATTTATGAAAATAGATGACTAAATGCTTATAAAATGTCATATGATTTATTTATCACATAACTTTCAGCAGGAAACCAATGCTATCCTTCCACTCACTAGACAAATAAAGTGAAGAAGTCTTTACCAACCCCTCTTAACACTAGGACCTTCCCTTCAATAATTATTTCCTATCTGACCTTCATACAGTTTGTTTGTATATATGTGTACGTGCACTGTCTTCCCTGTTACACTGTGAGCTCCTTAAGAGCAGGGACTTTTCCTATTTCTGTACCTTATTTTTGTATTTCCCATTTTTATATTCATGGTGTCTGGCACATATGAGGCATATAAATAAACATTTATTGAAAAATACATATCAAAGGCATAAACATAGGTAAAGAATAATTTAAAACATTTGTATTTGAAGATAATCTGACATTCAGAAAACCCACGAGAGTATCCAAAAAAATCAATACATAATTGAAGTGATGGTTTTATCAGGAAAACAAGACATAAGATAAACTATTAAAAAGTAAAAAGAAAACAGCATTACATCATTAGTGGCAGCAACAACCACAAAGAAGTTTGTAGCTTATATTTGGTGGTCAAAACTACCAATTACTTCAACATTAATCTAATAAAATATGCAGGATCTAAATAGTGACAACTATAAAATAACAATATATAAGAAGAAAAATAAAGATCCAATGGATGTGGTTAGGTTGAGTCAATGTGGCGAGGTCATAATAATACTTCACATTAATATAGTACTTTAAAGTTTGATCAAATGATACCTCTTGAATTTTAAAAGATTGGAAGATCTGCTTCCAAAAGCATTAGTAGTATTGGCCACCATAGTACCTTCATACAGATGTGGAAATAATCACCTGAACACAGCAACAGCTTCTGTGATAGTGATCTCCCTCCCACCCTATCCCAACTTGTGATGAAGAAAATGCTGATTATGCAAAAGACACTAATCTTTGGGTTCCCACTGAGAGCTATACCTAAGTGAAACATCATGAGACTTCTACAAATGGAGTGAAAGACTTATAGTGTGTTCTCTGTGTATCTACCTTTTGTGTTCAAGGGGAAACTGCTTCTGAATAGGGGCAACTGTTTTCATAATAGTTGTATATCCTATACCTACATACTAAATATCCTAAAAGCAAAGTGAAGACTAGATGTGACCAGTGGAGCCATTGATCCTGAGAGAGTAATTGAGCACTGTCCTCAGATAATTTGGCTTGCCAATACAAATTAGAGCTGTGGTAATAGCCCTAAAAGAGGCACTATAGAGATCAAGCATCTGAGATTCAAGACATAGTGAGTCACTTATAATCACATAGCTGACTTTTGTTAGTGACAGCATTTGAATCCAAAGCTCATGACTTCAGGTCTTATACTTTCTCCCAGTATCCTGCTGCAGTTCTGGCTGCCATTTCTACAATTACTGAATTTAGCAAAGATAAATAAATGTCAATGCTAGAGGGACTGACTGTGGATGGAGAGGAAACTTTCATACTGCTAGCACAACTAGGAATTGGTTCAGTCTATTTTGGAAAATAACATTGCATTGTCCAGTAAATAACAAGAATGTTTATAACGTTCAAGCCAGTGATCCTGCTACTAGGATGTTTTTGATTGGTTGAAGGATGGTGGAAGGGTAAAATTGAGATTTATCTTCATCAAAAAAAATCCATACTGACTTTGTCATAATTCTTTTTTATAACAAGAAAAAACTGGGAGCCAGCTTCTCTGTCCAATAATTGGACAATGACTAGACAAACAATGGGAAATGAACAGGGATTTTTTTTCACCACAACAAATGATAAATAAAAGACTACAAAAATATTTCAAGTTATATAAAATGTTAGCAAGTAAAGAAAGCAGACTCAGAATAATAATACACACTCTCATAAACATGAACAGTCTTAAAAAAAAAAAGCACAAGAAAAAGGGATCAGAAGGAACCATGGAAACAAAGAGGATATTTTTATAACTATCTTGTTACAAATGATATACACTGTGTTTTAACAAACTGTAAATAAGGAAAGTTTACAGTTTCATGTTCAATCTTTCCTTCCTTGTGTATTTGGATGTTTGCTTTTGTTGATAGTTACCAAGTTTTAAGATTTGAAAAGCTGCATGTAAGTGGGTGTAAGCCAGCTGCAGCATATTAGCAACAATCATTCAGATGCAAGAAGTGGAATAAAAGACATTACCAAGACATATGTATGATTGGAAAAGTCGGTGAACTGACCATGTAGCAAGAATGAAAAACAACAGCTGGACAGACCGATCAGCCTGCTGCTGCCCCCAGGGATATTAAAGAAATAGGGAGAGAGCTGCTGGCATATTGGTTAGATGTTCTATGGAAGATTTGTGGGGAATAATGTTCCAGATTGATGAGGAATAGGAAAAAGAAAGGGAGTTTGCCATTTGGGTCAGTAGAGGAAACATCCTCAGCAATGACATGAGATGGTAAAGGATGATGGGGATTTAAAGCTACAAGAACCTATGAGATCACCTCATCACTTTATGAGCATCAAAGTAAAGAATCATCAAGCAGGTTATTTAAAATCTTGCCTTTTGATGGATCTTTGGTTAAGGATACTCTTCCTTTCGTGAGCAGCTGCATAAATTACACTGATATTTTCATAAGTTGTTCTGGTTTTATAGAAAACAGCACAATGACTTGGTGCAGTATATGTGAGTGTGGGCTACGTGCTTGGAGAATCAAATGGCCGGGCTTGCGGGAAGAGCCGATCTGGAAGGATTATGTCATCTGAGACTCCACTGTCACCTGCTGGCGTCAGTTGCAGACATCAAGTCCTAAAGAGAGTCACCCCCTTCTATAAAGGCACAGCTCGTTAATTCACTTCTCTTTTAGCAAAGGCAAAACATGCTAAGTTAGAAACCAGAGCTAGGGGCTCAGATTGGACTTTACCCTCATTACTTAATAGTGTTTGGGGACTTAGGGAAGAGCTTTGACAAAAGAATCAGGCTGATAATGCTTTAAGCAACAGGCTTTAATCATAATACTTTCAACTCACACAAGGGAAGGTTTAGCAAGACACCGGCTTCTGAGAGAACAGAGGGGCCGGGAGAAGAAGGGACATTTCTAACTAGGGAGGTCTCTAGACTTTGGGGAACATCTTACATCAATGATGTAAGAAGAGGATCAGGAGTGGATTCTATAGTAAACCTGCTTCTTTACTTGTTTGACAATTCTAAATCACTTAGTTTGGCTGATGGAGACAATTGGCAACCTACCTCCTTCCAGACTTTTGCTTTTCAGTTTATCCTCCATGTCCATTGCCTGGACCACTGTAAGAGTTTCATAAAAGTTTGTTGACTGACTGAATGGGACATCTTGCTGATACCTTCCTATCAGAGCAGTTCCCAAACATACCTGCATGGAAGATGGGGAGAATTGGACATTTCCCTGGAATGAGTATAAGGCATTTTCACGCAGGATTGACTAATCAGTTCTCAAATCGAATATCACAATAAGGAGGGAAATAGAATAAGTATATAGCATCGACTATGTGCCAGGCACTGTGCACATGTATCTCATTTTATTCTCTCCATCACCCTGTTGGATAAGTACCATTATTATCCCCATTTTTCAGTTGAGGAAACATACAAAGAAAGCTAATAGTGGGGCTGCTTGCTCAATCAAGGAGATGGTCATTTCTGGAAGAGGGAGTGTCAGATTACTACTACTACCACCACCAGCACCACCATTAATAATAATTATAATAATAATACTCTCACCACCACTTCCAATATCAGCACATCACCATTAATAATAATTATTATTATACTATCACTACTATTTACTACTATTACTACTACTACTATCACCAACACCACCACTACTACCAATCCTGCTACTACTACTAATACTGCCACCATCACTACTACTATTGTTATTATTACTACCATTACTACTACCCACACCAGCACCACCACTGCTAACAATCCTACTACTACTACTACTAATACCACTACCACTACTACTATTGCAACTACTACTACCACCACCAATACTACCCACCACCAGTAATAATTATAATTATAATACTACTACCATTACCAATACTACTATTATTACTACTACTACTACCCACTCCAGCACCACCACTGCTAACAATACTACTACTACTACTAATACCCCTACTATTACTACTACTACTACCACACCAATACTACCCACCACCACTAATAATTATGATTATAATACTACTAACATTACCAGTACTACTATTACTAATACTACTATTTTAACTAGCACCAGTATTACCACTATCATCACTACTACTATTGCTACAATGATTACTATTACTACTACTACTACTACTACTACTACTACTACTACTACTACTACTACAACTACTACTACTACCATCCACCACCACCAATATTACTACAAATAATAATACTATACTCATTTCTATAGGACTTTAAGGATTATAAAGTGATATACATAAATAAATGATATGCATATGTATTTGATTGTCACAACAACCTTGTGAGGTAGGTATTATTATTCTCCTCATTCTGCAGATAAGTTAATAGACACAGAAAGGTTAAGTGATTTGCCCAGCTAATAAGTATCTGAGATGTGATTTATACTAAAGTCTTACCCCGACTTCAACTTCCATGCTATATATCCACTGGCCTCCTAGCTGCCTAACTAGTACTAAATAGGGGAAAGGAGCACAGCTAAGAAGCATAGATTTGAGGTAGCCTGTCTCCAAGAGAGGGTAAATCCCCTAAACAGAGGAAAAGTGAGGATTATTGCAAACTTCCAGGGACATCGCTGGATATTTAAACAATTTACCTTGCTCTGTATCTGTACAGATATAGGGCACTAGTCTTTCCTAGTGTCATATTAAATAGCAGCTTGTATAGTATCATAATAAATAGAAAGAGGTAGAGAGACAGTCATGAAGACTTGGGTTCAAGTGCTGCTATCTCTTGTATATACTCATATATGACTGGGAAGGGAGGCGGGAAGAGAAGACAACCTTTCAATGCTTTAAGCAACAATCAAAAACTGTAAATTGAAGAGAATGTGCCTACCTATGGTGGTAGAGGGAACTTACCACTATGGGAAGGAAGGATAGGGTACTAATGAAATTTTTTGGTTCTTATTGCTATATGAAGTCTTACACTATAATTACACTATAATTCTTTCACTATAATTCAGTCATATCTAACTCAATGAATATTTATTGAGCATTTACTGATTTGCAAGGCAATGTGAAGATGAGGATTTTGGCATCCAATTCACATTGGGAAATGTCTTGAATTTTGAATCAGTGGCCCTGGGTTCAAATCATACTTCTACTATTTATAACCTATTGGATCCTGGAAAAATCACTTGGTTTCTCCTGGCCTTAATTTCCCCATCTATGAAGTGAGAAGTTGAATTAGATGGCCTGTAGACCAAGGCTTCTTGAACTTTTTCACTTGTGACCACTTTTTGCCTGGGAAGTTTTTGTACAAATCTGGATATATAGGCATAAAAATGGGCATACAAATCAAACATGTACTAATAACAAATCATGAATTTATTTTAAAACAATTCTTTGGTATATATATATATCATTTTGTCATGTGTTAAAGACAAAGACAAAGATGAATTTGCATACTAATGAGATGGACTGCTTATTTATTTTTACATAAAGAATTTAATATTGGTGGAATATTTGATAGCTTTTATTGTTGGCAATTTTTTCATGATCCTTATGTTCGATTACCTGACTCCATATGGGACTGTAACCCACAGTTTAAGAAGCTTTGCTCTAGGCTACCATTTAGCTCTAAAAGAGTGATCCCTTAATCCTATTAATGATTCTAGGTCTTAGCAATTAGACACAATGCTGTGAAAAAGAGTTTTTTTCTGACACAACACCTTTCTCTCTTGAAAGTGATCAAGGTATCTCAATAGGAAGTTAGGATAGAAAAGACAGCCTTAATCCCTATTAGAAATAGAAAACCTTTCTCCTGCTTTCATGGATGTCAATTTAAATGTAGTTAAATGGGCTACTGTAATTAAGAACATAATCATCCAAATCTGAGTCAGAAACACAAGTGTCACTACCCTTGTGGCATAAAACTGACTCAAAGTGAAATGGACTAATTATATCCGAAAAAGGTATAGCTAGTTAGGACTTAAATGAAAAAGATCTGGGTGTTTTAGTGGACTCAAAGCCCAATGTGAATCATTGATGTGGAAGCTAAAAAAGCTAAAATAATTTTAGATTTCACATACAGCCATAGTATTCATAGAGAGACATCATGGACTTTTGTGGAACTGTTTTGCATAATTCCACATGTGATTTCTTAATGGAGGTTGGGAGATGGGGATAAGGATGAGAATCTAAAACTCAAAGTTTTAAAAAGCAAATATAAAAAAGTTATTTGAAATGTAAGTGGAGAAAAATTAAAAAATATATTAAATAAATTTTAAGTGTTATATAGTGGGCTATATAAAAAGTGGGTGGACTTTGAGTCAGGAAGAAGTAGGTTCAAACCCAACCTCATACATTTACTAGCTGTGTGACAAATCATCACTGTGTCTCAAACTGTTCATATATACATTAGGTAGAACTTGATTTCTCTGTGGTCCCTATATAGCTCTAAAAGTATGATCCTATGCTCTGATCAATGAAGAGACATTTATTAAGCACTTATTATGAAGCAGATGCAATGCTAAGCCCTGGAAATACAATAATAATAAAATGTGATCACATCACTCTGCTATGCTCTACTCAGACCATTACTGAAGTCTTATTATGAACTCTGAAGATCACAAGTGAGTAAGGACATGAATAAGCTAAGAGCATCCACAAAGAAGCAACTAGTGTGGTTATACTTTATAAGGACAGATTGAAGAAACCAGCTATGTGTAATCAACAGAACAGAAAAATGGAAATGACAGGATCATTGTTCTCAGCTATGCAAAGGCTATCATGTGGAAAAAGTAACAGACTTGTTTCAACTGGCCTCAACAGACAGCACAAGGAACAATGGATCAAAGATGCAAAAGATAGATTTAGGATTAATTCAATTAAGTTTAATTCAGCAATGCTGAGGTGAGAAAATCTTACCCTGATTTATGGATGCAGTGGTATATATTAATTATTCCTTTATTTACTTTCATATGAGTTTGTTGTTCAATCATTTAGGTCATGTTTGACTCTTCATGTCTCCATTTGGGGGATTTCCTGGCAATGTTACTGGATTAATTTGCCATTTCTTTTTCCACTCATTTTACAGCTGAGGAAATTGAGGCAAACAGAGTTCAGTGACTTGCCCAGGGTCACATAACTAGTATGCGTCTGAGGGCAGATTTGAACTGAGATATTCCTGATTCCAATCCTACTACTCTATCCACTGTGCCATCTAGCTACCCTTAATATATGTTATTGATACTTTGTTTGCCCTAAGTGTTTGGGGTATGTAAGTTTGTTTTGTTTTGTCTAAAAGTTCAGTAATTGTGAGTGCCTGTTTTTGTGTAAGTGGAAACACATAAACTGGGGCTTAAGACTAAAGGGATGAATCAATAAATGATTAGTTCTGGAAACCAGTAGACTCTCTTATTTCCATAAACAGTATCATACACATGTATGTGAGTCTACATAAATATATATATAAGCATATATATATATATATATTATGCACATATTTATTTGATCATATAGGTATCATTTATTGAATACTAATACATTGTTTGATAAGACTCATCAAGGTATTATTGAAAACTAGTAATAATCTGATTTTCAATTCACCCAAATGAGTTAAGTAGTCTTTATCCATAGACTCAGGTTTTAAGCTTGCTGGATTTTCTACCAGGGAGAATAAAATAAATGCCCTACTTTGGAAAGCTCTTGATTATTTTAACAAGTTGAAGAAAGTGCTAAGTTGTGTTCCTGTATGTGCTTAGAATACATTCCTAGCCCTTAGCAGCAAGCTAGTGAGCTATAGGCTGACAGGAATTACCAGTTTTACCACTTAAAATAGTAGTTCTCGAGTTTAAAGCACTTTAAGAGCCCTGTAAAGGAGGAATTAGCCCTATTTTACAGATGAGAAACTAAAAACCCAGAAGGAGAAGTAATTTGCCTGAGATCACAATACTGGTAAGTGTTGGATTTGAGATTCAAATCTAAGTCTTCTAACTCTGAATCTCCATCAGGAGTACTATGCTGTATCTCCCTTAAAGTAATACTATATAGTCATTTTTATAGTTTTCAAAAGCAATTTTGCAGTTTAGAGTGCAAACACCTTCCTAGACTCCCATCCACTCACAATGTGATCATACTCAAGCTCATAGAACACTTAGATGCTTTCTGATCTCTTTTTAAAAAACTTTATATATTCAATCCCAAGTTTTCTTCTTCCCTCCACCTCTCCTTCCCCCATTAAAAAGACAAAAAAATGCAATTCTTATTATATATATGAACAGATTTATGATCTTGACATTTCAGTTTCCCTTCTCAATGTAATGAGAAATTGGGCTGTGCTCTAATGTTTAGTCTTCTTTTTGCTCTTCACAACCCCTATCTCTGTACTTTTGAACTGGCTGTCCTTTATGCTTAGAAAATACACCTTCCTTGCCTTAACATCACCTCAAGACTCAGCTCAAATATGTGCTCCAATGTTATCTTCTTCCATCTGATCAATATCATCATCATTATCCAGAACCACATGACTTGTTTTGCCTTGAGTTTTTTTGTGTGGCTATAAAATTTAATAAACATTTGTCAAAAATCCATCTACCTTTTGGTAGATACCATCTTGGTCACTGAGGAACTCTAGTTCCATTAATTAGACAAGGATCAGGAAAGAACTAGGCCAAATATTTGATGTATTAACTCTACCAAGAAGCAACTATATGTGCATATGGGTACATATATGCACATATATGTTTGTATATATTATGTGTGTGCACATGTGTGTATATCCATGCATCCATGTGTGTCTGCATAATTGTGATTTAATATATTCACATATAGGCACAAATACAGCTATATGTATCTGTCTATGGATGTATATATGTATAAGTTATATGTATTTATAAGTATATATGAAATAAATATAAATTTATAATTTATATGTATGTATATGTATCTGTGTGTTTGTGTGTCTAATATCCCATGGAAGAAGTTCCTAATGTAATGAAATTTTTGAAAAATATATATTTAGGTAACTTTCCTCTTAACTAACATTGCATGGCTTCAAATATTGCCATTAAAAGTGTTCTCTGTGGGAACACCACAGTGCATTTCAATAAACAATTACTTGAGTGTTTCCATGAGTTCCTAATGCTGATGAATTAAAGAGTTCTCAAATGGGTCCATGATCTAATCAATGTAGGTTTTCCCTCCAGTAATGAAAATGCTAAACCCCATTCCTGCTGTCTATCCAGTAGGATTCATTCATTTCCTCCCAGAAATTGTCTACATGGGGTCCACCCTACTCACTGATGGCCTTCTTCATTTTCTCTCAGCATCACAAAAATGTCACTAGATCACATGAGGCCCCACATGCCTTACTTATTCTTGGGTTCAGTCATGACACTAGCTTGTCTTAGTTTTCACTCATGTGACATTAACATCCTTTACATGGCCAGCTTCTCCTTCCTAATGTCTTGCTTATAGCACATTATAGCCAACACATGCCCACTTTATAATTCTGGATTGCTCTTTAAATTCTAGTGAACACCGTCACCATCCATGAATCATAACCATAAATCCTCAATGAGAAATAAATTGAAATAATACCAAACCGCCATGACCCAGAAAAGCCAAGAACAATTGTTTGTGATTATCAAACCAACAGAGAATGGATAGTTAAATGGTATCGCTGGAATCAGAACTTGTGAGAACCATTGGAAAAGCATGGTCCTTAAAAAAGAGAGAGGACAGCTAATTGAGAACCAGTATAGGGATAAGTATATCACAAGTAAAGATTTAACTAGGAGGAATAGAGTCATGTCTGAACATTGATTAGTCATTTGCTAATATGATCACGTGCTAGGCTCATGAAGCATTCTTAACTTTCTGATCTCTTTTTTAAAAATTTTTATTATTATTTTCAGTTCCAAGTTCCTTTTCTCCTTCCACCTATCCCCCATCCATTGCAAAGATAAGAAATATGATACTCATTGTACATATGAATGGACTTCTGATTTTAATATTTCACTTAATCTTCTCTATGTAATGAAACATTTTATTATGCTCTTATCATGCACAGTATTCTATAAGATGACAAAAGTTCAGAACTAGACTGTCAGCTAGTCCAAATCAAATCCAAAAGGAATCCCCTCTGTAACTTATCTTACAAAGGCTCATTCAGCCTGTTTGGAGACTTACAATAAAGAGGAAGCCAAAGCTATTTTTATTATTATTGTTTCCCTGACATCAAGTCCAAAATTGTCTGTTTTCAACTTGCACACATGGTTCATAGTTTGCATTCTGGACCCAAACAGAATAAGTATAATCATTCTTCCATATAAAAGTTTTTCAAATACGTATAGGAATATAGGAGAAAGGAAATGAATATCTTGTCCTCTTCCCTTCTCCCAAGTCTTCTCTTCTCCATGTTGAATATCCACTCTTCCTTCATTCAATCCTCATATGGACTGGACTAAAGGCCATTCACCATGGTTGCCATACATACACTCTAGGTCAGGGCTTCTTAAAATTTTTCACTCACAGTCCCTTTTTGCCCAAGAAATTTTTATGTGACCCCAGGTATATAGGTATACAAATCAAACTTTGCTGATAATAAATCATATTTGTTATTATATATTCATATAATCACATATAGTTACAAAATACCATATGGGGTCACGAAGAAGGTAGACTCTAAGTGATCAACTTCTTAACTAAAATTCAGCACTGAACATAACACTCCAGTTATGGTCTTTGGGAGTTGAAAGATGAAAATACAAGCATTTTATTAAGCACCTACTATGTTCTAAGTGCTTTCAAATATTATCTCACTGGATCCCCACAGTAACCTTGGGAAATAGGTACTTCTATTATTTCTATTTCATAGCTGAGGAAATAGAGATAAATAGAGACTAAGTACTACACAGCTCATAAGTATCTGAGATGAGATTTGAACTCAGGCCTCCCTGATTTCAGAATAGGCAATCCTATGCCTAATCTGACAGATTGTAACAGAACTATCATCTCCTTACTCCATAATGTGACTTCTCTTTAAATTTCACTTCACCATGACCTAAAACTTCATTTGCATAAACTACAATATGTAAAAGTGAAAAAAGATTGGATTAATTTGAATAGATTGAGAGATTACTTTGTGTAATGGAGAGTGCAGTGCAATTAGAGTCCTGAATAACTGGGTTTCAATTCTACCTGGGACACTTACTAACTGCGACCCCGAACAAGTAGCTTAACTTCTCTGGGTCTCAGTTTTTTCATCTGTAAAATGAGTAAGTTAAAGTAAATGACTTCTAAGGCTCCTTCCAGCTGAAAATCTATGATCATATCATTCTATGACTATATTGATGGGCTCCCAGCTTGAATGGGTCCTACATCTATGGTTCTTTCCCCTAAAATAGCCATAGTTTTGCCAAAATTATTCACAGAATTATTTTATTCATCCCTCTGATACCTTGTTGCTATAGAAATAACTTCTGCCTCAATGATAAAAGATCTTTGTATTTATCCAGTGGGAGTAAGTCAAATGTCTTCATAGGAAGAATTACT
>JAJPUD010020994.1:0-23761 GCA_023553655.1 Myrmecobius fasciatus | reverse complement strand
AATTTTTTAAAGGTTCAAAACATAATTATTCATAGGCAGGCAGTATACACAAGGGAAATACTGGATTTTGAGCAAATTTTTGCCTAAATCCACAATACTATGCTATGTATCCACATTACTGTCCAAGAGCAGTGTTCCCACTAAGTGTAACATCTTTGTCTTGGTATTCAGATGGTTGTGAGACATCACTATTCCATAAAGGAGTTTTTCTATTCCCTGATTCTGAAGAATATATCATTATATCTTAATTAGTAATCTACTTTCTGCAAAATCACTTTGAATATCAACTTTACTTGAATTAACCATTGTTCTAAATTTTTCCTCCTAACCAACAAATGGCAAAGAAATAAACAAAGGAGATAGATGGATATCATTCTCTTTCATCTCTCCTTATATTCAATCTGAACATGGAAGTCAAGAGCCATTTATGTGTTAGGGTAAACAGGGACCAACTGGGAAATGGGGGAGGGGCAGATAAAATTATTGATTGGAATATCACTTTAAAGTCAAAGTGATCAACATTTAATTTATCATCTATCCTTGCCACTCCAATTTTTTAAAAAGTATTCTTCCTCCATCTCTCTGGCTCTTATAAATCTCTATTATCCGAAGTTGCTCAGGGTCTTGTCCTTTTGATGTACTGTCGTCAACATTAAAATGGAAGATTCTTGAGGGCAGAACTTTCTTATATTTGTATTCCTAGTGCTTAGCACAGTATCATATAATGCTTTATAAATGTCTCTATCTCAACTATCTTACTGAGAATCTATTATCATTATATACCATAACTAAATCCATTCTCACCTCCCTCATGCATTTTTTTTTTCTTTTTGATGAGGCAATTGAGGTTAAGTGACTTGCCCAGGGTCACACAGCTAGGGAATGTTAAGTGTCTGAGACCAGATTTGAACTCGGGTCTTCCTGACCTTCAGGGCTGGTGCTCTATCCACTGCACCACCTAGCTGCCCCCCATCATGCATTTTTAGTTAAGTATCAAGTCTTGCAAATTTTTTTCTTCACTTTCTTGCATCTGTTCTTGTCTGTCCATTCCCCTGCCTACAATCCACCTATCACTAACCCTGAATTAACACAAAATCATCCTGGGACCTTGTTGCCTTTAGGTTCTCTCTAATTCAGTCTTACATACCAAAACCACACTAATCCTTTAAGACAATTTATATTATAATTCTCTTCCTTAAAAATCTTGTAAATATTTCTTCCCAATTTTCTACCCCATCTGGCTCTCTCAAGTTCCACCATAATATAACTCTCCTCTGTCAATCCCTTCTTCTACTCCATCCCTACTCCTTGATTGTATCTTCCATGCTAATAAGGCTGGTGTCTTCATCACACAAAGATATTTTCCTGAATCTGTTGTCATTATTTATGCTATTCCCCTGCTCTAATATACCCTCCATTATTCCTGTTTTCTATTTAAATCTTATTTATCTTTTGAGGCTCAGTCATCTCAAATTCTCTAGAAAGCCTTCCTTTATTCCTTTAGCCCACACTGATTTATATAGAGTTCCACACTATTTACTCATTCTATAATAATTATTACATGTTATATAATGTACATTACAATGTATATAATATAGTATATATATTGTACACTAGTTACAGTATAGCCAAATTTTCTGAAAATTTAAATACACAGTCTAAGAAAGGTGGAGTTTTTTGTTTTCCTTTATGTTTATATAACATTTTACAAAAAAATATTTAAAAATCACATTTAAAAATAGCCCCCCTCAAATATATGAATGTATCACAGAATCATTATCCATTAAGTGGGTTCATAGCTATGATTTCATTGGTTTAGAGAGGAAAATTTAAATGAAGAAACTCTAAATGCAGTTCTACTACTGATCTTGAATTTAGTCTTGAAGAGTTGTCTGGGACAAGTGAGAGAGTAGGTAACTTCCTCCATGTCAAGGATTATGTTATAGGTCTAGAACTTGAAGAGACCTCAAAAGGCATCCAGTAAAAACCTTTCTTTTTAATTAAGAAACTGAAGCTTAAGTAGGTCAAATGAGCCTAAGCAGCAATGTTACAAAACCAGTATTTGTCAAAGGCAGCACTTGAATTCAAGTGTTCTTGATTCCAAGGCTGGCCCTTTATTTGGCAGTAGTGTCATATACACCTTTATCAATTTCTCTCTGCACCTTTGACCTCTATTCAGTTCTAGGGATATTTCAAAATCTGAGTTGGATATCTCTATCTCACTATCTCACTAGTACCTACAACTCAACATGTCCAAAACTAGGTTTATTTTTCCCCTCAAACCTGCTGTTTTACTTTTCAATTTCTGTGGATGGCAGCATCATTCTCTTTGTCATCCAGGTTCAAATCTATAATCATCTTTGAATCTTCCTTCTCTTTCATGCCTTATAAGCAATTAATTGTCAATCCCTGTGGATTCTATCTGTGAAATATTTTATATCTGTCCCTACCATTAAATGCCTCCTACAAACATCAAAGTTCTGCTTCTCATCCCTTCCAGCCAGGTACATTTAATTCAACAAGCATTTATTAATGCTTTATTTAGAATAGTAAATAAATAAAAAAAGGATAAATAGTGCCTAATCTTAAAAAATTCAAGATAAGGAAATGTAATCTGAGGAGGAGCAGTTCTGAATATCTACAAGAACTAGAAAAGGTTTTCTATAAAAAGCTATCACCTAGAGGCCTGGAGAGACTTGCATGAATTGATGCTGAGTGAAATTAGCAGAACCAGGAGATCATTATACACAGCAACAATACTATACGAAGATCAATTCTGATGGACATGGTTCTCTTCAACAATGATGTGATTCAAACCAGTTCCTATTGTTCAACGTTGAAGATAGTCATATACATCCAGAGAGAGGCTTGAGGGAACTCAGTGTGAACCACAACACAGCATTTTAATGCTTTCTGTAAATATTTCCCTGCATTTTGTTTTCCTTCTTAGGTTGTTTTTTTTTTTCTCTCTCTAGATCTGATGTTTCTTGTGCAGTAAAATAACTGTATAGATATGTATACATATATTGGATTTGTCATATAACATACTTAGCATGTATTAGATTACCTGTCATCTAGGAGTGGGGGTGGGGGGAAGGAGGGGAAAAGCTTGGAACAACAAAAAAAATTTTTTGCAAAGGTCAATGTAGAAAAATCATTCATATGTTTTGTAAATAAAAAGCTTTTAATAAAAAAAAAAGCTATCACCTTAAGCCATTAAGGAAGAAACTAAGAATTTTAAGCAATGGAGGTGACTAAGGTATGCTTTCTAAAAATGGGGATGGGGAGTGGATGGGACAACCTGTGTGAAGCCACATTAATGGGGTGAAATACTGAGTTCATGAAACAGAAAATAGACTTGTATGGCTGGACCTTAAGATTGTGGAAGTCTGGAAAGAGAGGATGGAACCAGACTATGAAAAATTTTACTCATTGGTTATCTTGCTTCTAGTCTTAAGTCATTTCAGTCATGTCCAACTCTCCAAGACCCCACCTGAAGTTTTCTTGGCAAAGGTATTGTGTGGTTTACCATTTCTTTCTCTAGCTCATTTTCAAGATGAAGATTTAAAACAAACAGGGTTTGTGCCCACCATCACAAAACTAGTAAATATCTAAGGTGGTAACTGAGCTCAAGTCTTCTTGACCCAAGGTCAAGGGTGAGGCTCTAGATCCACTGTGCCACTTAGCTGTCCCATTTCTAGTCTATCCATTCTCTAATTTTCAGGGGAGAGTCATGAAAAATAGTAAAAGATATCCAATTTTCTGCAAAATTTAATTACTTATAAAAATAAACATATTCATCTCTTTTAATATGCAAATTTATTTTGTCTTTAATAAATGGTAAAATCATATGAATACCAAAGACTTGTTTTAAAATAAATTTATGATTCATTATCAGTAAACGTTTTATATATATACCTATTTCAAATACCCATATATTTACCTCAGGTCATGTAAAAATTTCTCTGGCAAAAAGGTGTTAAAGAAGAAAGTTTTAAGCCCTGCTCTATCTTTACAATGTGTAAATCTGAGCATATCATTTGACACTTGTTGATGCTGATGAACATTTAAGCTAGAATCTTTAAAATTACCAAATAAGTATATCTTAAACATCTGATCTTTTTAAAAAAGTGACTTGTATGTATGGGTGGATATATACATAAACTTACTGCTTTCTTTGCAATGTCTCATCTTCAGGGAATAGTCTTTTAAAAAGACATTTTTCATTCAAAGCTAACAACAAACAGATTGCTCTCTGAATATGTGAAATGTTGGCAAATGATTAATAGTAGGTATAAAATGTTAATGTGCTATGTTTGAGAAAGATTTTTGTTAAAACCCATTAAAAGTACATTCCTTTTCACCTGGTACTATTTTTGACCTAAAATAAAAGTTTGTAATTAAATAATTTCATGTGGTTGAAATTTAAGTAACTTCCAGTAAGTAACTACCTACAATAGCCCTGGAAAATATTCATCATCATTATTACCTTTGCTTTGTGGCATTAGTTGCTGGGATTTTCACAATCTCAGGACAGTGTTCAATCTTTAGAACAAGAATCATTAGAAACATTGTATCTAATAGATACCCCAAAAAGTGGGCCCTCTATTAACTATATATCTATGTACACAGGTTTAGACTTATAGAATACTTACTATTATGCATTATTCTTCTGAGTAATTGTGATATTTCTGCATTTGATTATCTTTTGTGGTTTTCAAGCTTTTATAAATATGAATATTTTATTCTAATACCAATGTTTCATTTTTAAACACCTAAGATATCTAGAACATTTTAGCAGTTTATAGAGAGACAGAATATTCTAAATCCCAGATTATTTTTCTTACTATGTGACCTATGTGAGTCATTTATCTTTCCTTGACCTAAATGAAGACTTTAGCCTAGTTGATTTCTAAGATCCCTTCTAGCTCTAGTATATGATCCTATGTGACAACTATCTTTATATTCATTTTCTAGTTGTATTCATGTATTTTGTATTAATCTAGTATAATATTCACTGTCTCTATTATATAAATACACAAGATCTTTGAAGGCTGGGACCATGTCTTATTACAGGCAAGTCTCACTTTTCTCCAAATTGTATTCCTGGACACTAGCAGAAAACAATGGTAATAGTGGATTTTTAGCTTCCTTATAATTATTTCTTTGACTTAAGTCCTACCTTGATTCTTCAATATGGCATGGAGATGACCGTGGTTCTTGAAGACTATGCAAGCAGAACATAATCTCCGGCGGGTTCCACAAAGCCAACAAAAGGCTTTGAGAGTAGTTCTGTTGACTGACCAACCAGTTTGAAGACCCGTTTCAATAGAAGGTTGGACCATAACTGAGGACTTTTTTTGATTACAGCAAAAATGAATAAAAAATGAAGGCTTTCTACTAAGGCATGAAGGGGTTGTGAAATGCATCAGTGAAAGGAACATCTATACCAGATGAAATTATGGGATTTTTGAAGTGAGTTGGACACTTTCATATTCAATCCTGAAGTTAATAGCTTTTGATACCAGATGGAAATATTTAAGGGAAAAATTTTTTGGTTGTGTTAGAAGGACAACTAACTGTATACATTTCAACTCCATTAATTTTAGTTTTTGAATTGAAGGAAACTGATAAATAGTAATGTTGAAGTGTAATAAAGATTAAGTGTAGATGTTCTTTAAGCACCATTTTACTAGCATATTTATGAAATTTGGAATCATGAAAACAGGACTCTTAGTATCCACATAGTATGAAGTCAAGAAATACTTGATGACTCAAGTAGAAGAAGACAAATTATGGGAGAAAATGGGTAGGTTTGGGGCGGGAAGAAATGAAGGAGAATCATTTTATTTTAAATTACATTTTAATATTGGGCCTTTACCATTCTCCCTCCCCCCAAATTTTAACATTATTTGACACTTTCTTTGATTTTAGGACACAGATACTAGTTAGTAACATCTATGTCACATTCAGGAAGTAAATAAGACAGAATAGTCTCAATGAATATTACCAAACATTATTTTATTATTGGGTCAGATCTATATAGACACAATTATTTAGCTAAATGGAGGTAGAGGAAGGTGGCATAACATTATTTTATCCCTTGATATAACTAAGAGGAAAAAAAGATCTTGATCTGAATTATTTGTCCTCACTAGACAATTACTAACTTTTCCTCTCCCTCATTTTTTGCTTTTGAAATTTGGCTTCTGGTTACATGAAATATTTTTTTTACTTTAGTTTTGGCTAAAGTCTCAAGTGTTAGAATACTATAAAAAAAGGTCTCACTTAACATAAAATAAGACTTTTCAAACAAATGCAGGTAGTCCTTACTTTTTTCACATAGGTCCTTAGAAAAGGGAATAGAAATCAAACATTATGTCAAATCTAATTTTCCCATTAAAATAGTGTAAGAAAGGATTGTTTCTAAATGAAGATCTATTATACAACATTCTATCAAAATCACCCCCTCCAAAATACAATCACAGTAAATATTTTTAAAATACCCTATACGTATGAACTATACACATATCATATAAGGCAGAATGGTAACCAAGCCCATAAAATTTATTTAATCTATTTAAAACTCTTGATCCATAGGCAAGTCATGTTTCATGGACCTCAGTTTCTACATGTAAAACAAAAGTTTGAACTAGATGTCTTCCATCTTCTCTAGCTCTGGATCTTGTCAACTTTTAAGAAATGCTTTTCTATTTTATGTTTGTATTTCCAGCACCTAGTATAGTACCTTGCACACAGTAGGTACTTAATGTTTGGCTGAATCAATTTGAATTATAGTATCAAAACCAGTGAGAATGTGAAAGAACAATAAATACATTCAATCATCACATTCAGATATGGAGAAATTGAGTAATTGATTCTTGAATAGGCATTTTAAAGGACTTTAGGAGAAGTCCTTCAGTTTTTGTGAACATTTTGGCAGCATTAAAAAACAAAAATTTTTCCACCTTCCTATAGGAAAGCATAAGTACTGCATTGTTGGTTATTCTGTACTTCTGGGAACAACTTTCTTGAGTTACTCTTTGGCTGTACTATGTTAAACAAGACTACTAGTCTCTAAAATGCATGGAATAATCCTTATTTTACTCTGAAATTTTCATCCTTTTATATTCATCACTACTTTTTGGCTTCATAAGTCTCATGGTTTGGGTTTAAATGATGACCAAACATAAAGCCCCAACACTGACCAATTTTTGAAATCCAATGTTAATATATCTCAAGTGTTGTTGTATTTTGTCTTCCAATAATGAACCACAACTCGCACTAGATTTCTATTTTCTTTTTATCAAATCATTTTTTATCAATCATTTTAAAGAATAAATTGTGTGGCTGTAAAGTAATGAGATGACAAGGATATTTTTTAAAACAAATATATAAAAACTCATAAATCTAAATTTCCCTTTGGGAGGTGATAATTATTCAAATGTTGGTATCCTTGCTCAAAACATTTTAATGCATTTTTTAGAATTGCCTTTAGAATTTTCCAACATCAAAAGAAAGTAATAGTATCTTCCTTTCTTTAATATCTTCAATAAATTTCTACTTGATTCATTTAATTCAGCTTACCTGTACCCCCTTCCACCTTTCTCTTCCACTTGAGCAAATTGGCCAAAAAAACCACAGAATGTATTGCTGACACATTCTGGGAAAGGGGTTATTCAATATAAAAGAGAAAGTGTGGTGTCATGTTCAATCTGATAGCCAGGGGGAGTCTGAAGCCTAACATGTTAGGAACATTCTAAGTGACCTAAAGTCACTGTGTGCTGAGAGGGCTTACTGTAAAATTAGATAACTGGAATAATTGGCTATATACCAAATATGAATTATCAAATAAGGTGAGGACTGCCTAAATTGTCAACTTCTATTTGGATCCAGCCATTTATGATAAATATTTCATTTTTTGTTGATAAAAATTATAATAATAAATCAGAATGTGGTATACATTTATATGTATTACAGACCAGGGTGGATAAATAGAAAATTTAGATATGCCACTATGAAAAAGTTTTGGAAAAGTGGAAAATAATTTGCTTTTGGAAAAGGGTTTTTACATTTTGAACTTTTGAAAAATTTAAAAAGTATAGAACCTTTTCAAACACCCTTTCTGTTTAAACTCGGGTATTAAAAAAAAAAAAAAAAAAACAGCTAAGCATCCTAAATAAGGGAATATCAACTAATAAAAGTCATAAGCCATCATAAGCATGGAAGGCTGATTTTTTCTTTTATTTTTAGTAGGGTATTTATAATATTATTTGAATATTCAATACTATGTGGATACTACTACAATACCATAATCTCTCTATGACCTGGTAGTTGTCCCTATTACACAGTTATGTGGCTACAAAACCTGGTGGCATGACCAACATTCTGGTAATTGGTCTTTCGAAAGTTAACTAGGATGATTCTTGGACAAATTATACATTCTCTTTTCCCAGCTAGTAATGGAGGCCCTCCCAGCTTAATTTAAAAGAATTTTCTGTTCTAGTGGCATAGCTCTGATAACTTCCATGCTGATACAATGGGGCAATTGATTGGATGAGATCTTTTCTCATAGAGGATGTGATACATAGAAGGAATTTAGGAAATGATTTGATTTCCCTCATTTATAAATGAGAAAACTGAAACTGAGAAATCTAAAATGATTTACTTAACATAACAAGTCACTACCTGGAATAAGATTCAGGTTTTCTGACTCTTCAGTATAGTACTTTCCCCTACTTCTGAAACTATATATGGCCCTAAGCAGTAGATGACGACAGACTTTGTGTAAATCAAGCCACTTGAGATACTGAAAAGCTGTTAACATACATTTCTAATTATTATCTTCAAGATTCTTTTTAGTGGAAGGCTAAGTTATGCTGTACTGGGTAAAGAAGAGAAAATAGTCTTCTCTTTATTCTCTTTTATATTATTCAAGGCAACCAGGGTCCTACATAACCCTAGCAAAGGAACTGTTGTTTCAGAAGTGGCAAAATAAGCTACTGTTCAAGTACCTGTTATTACCCATCATATACATAAATGCTATTCATACATTATTCCTGTTTTTAGAAATGTGCATTCAGGAGTATGGCCGTGTTCCTGGAAACATTTCTTCTTTTATAATTACAATGTAATAATGGGGTTGAGAAAGGCTTTGCAGTAGAGGAAAGAAAAGAGCAATATTTTCAATTCAGAAGAATTCAATTCAATAAACATTTATTAAAAGCCTACTATGTGTAAGGCTTAGACAGTTGACATATGAACACGAAAAAGCATTATCTTTGCTCACAGGGGAAGAGTCTATAAACCACAGAGAAGTGAGCTTCTCTGTGAATTATAGCATTATTATAAGGGTTGTTTCTGAATAGTTTATAAGGAACTAGTGATCCCTAAAAAACCAACATGGCTTCATCTAAAAAATGACATTCCAGAGAAAACTTATTTCTTTTAAAAAAGTTTTATTGGTATCTTTTAACATTAGTCATTTTATCTCATTTCTCTGGAATGAATCTTTTTTTGTAACAAAATAATCAAAAACAAAGTGACTACATATTACAAACTGTCCTTAACTATGGTCTTTCTGCTACAAAGAAGGCAAGATGATTCTTAAGTTAATTTTGATGTATTTATTTTCTTTGGACCTTGCCTTGATCTCCCCCTGCCCAGAATTTCCCCCTTCCTCCTAGACAGTCTTTATAACCAAGAATTTTTTTTAAAGTAAGAATTTTTAAAAACTCAGTAAAACCCATCAAAACACTGAAATAAATCTGATAATATATGCATTGTTGAACAGTCTCAGATTTGATATCTATAAAGGAATGGGGAGGGGTGTCTTCTCACATTTCTTTTTGGGGGCCTATTCTTTATTTTTTACAATATTCAGTTTTGTGGCTACTATTCTTTTTATTCCTGTATATAATTTTCCTTGCTTACTTCAAAATGTATCAGTTCATATAAATTTTTCCATAAATTCTTCTTTGTATTCATCATTATTTGTTTCTTATAACATGGTAATATTTCTACTTTTGCGCAATTTATCTCCCCAATTGACGGACAGCTATTTTGTTTCTACTTTTTTTTTTGCTACCAAAAAAAGTCTGCTACAAATATTTCAGTGTATGTAGGACCTTAATGAGTGCCTTGGATTACGTATAAAAAGTTTCTGGGTCAAAAGATATGGTAATTTTGTTCATTTTATTTGCATAATTCCAATTATTTTGAAGAATGATTTGGCCAAATCACACCTCCCACCAAAAATGGTATTTGTAAAGTAGTATGTTTTATTATCTAGTCTCCAGGACCTCTAACTGTTTTTTAGCTAAAGTTTGATTTTTCTTTTAGCAATACTTTCATTTACATTGTAATAGTTACTGTGTATTATTCTCTTCATTGAACTTAAGTTTGTTCTGCATCAGTTTGTACAATTCTTCACATTTCTCTGATTTCTTCAGATCTTCAATTCTTATTGCATGATGATATTCTATAATATTCATATTATCAATTATTCTATTTAGTCATTACCCAATTAGTAAGTAACTACTTTGTCTTCATTTCTGAGCTACAAAAGTGTGCATGTTGACATATAGTTTACTTTTGTTTTTTTATTTTCTTTATTGTATGTCTAATAGTGAGATTACTTGGGCCCAAAAGAACAGCTCATTTCATTGCGTAGATCCAAATTGTTCTCCAGAATGGTAGGACTACTTCATAGCTCAACCAGAAAGGCATTTACATATGTTTATCTTCCCTCAGTTCCTCCAACATTTACTGTTCTTATTTCTTATATCTGCTAATTTACATTATCTGTGGTAAAACCTCAAAAGTTGTTTTATCTGAGTTTATTAATTGTATATATTTGTAAAAATTTGTAATCTAAGCATAAAACATAATGGACAGTTCTACATACATAACATACATGAAACTATAAAATTGTCATATACTTCCAAACAAACTCCTCCCCCCCTCACCGCTTTTGATACCCCATCTCTATCCTTTACCGCCTTTCCCATCAATTCCCATGGAGGGTGGTGAAGAGGGGGGAACTTACAGCATAGTTAACTATCAAAAGAAATTCTCACATTAGCTTTGTCCAAAAAATCATCATTTTAGTCATTATGTACTTCATCATTAGTCTTCTGGAATGGTTGGTGATTGCATTTATTAGAGTTCTTAAGCCTTTGAAAATTATTCATAGCAATGTTATTTTATGAAATGTTCTCCTGGTTCTGTTCACCTTGTTATTTATTACTTTATACAAGTCTTTTCCTGTCTCTTAAAACTATTTCACTATTTCTTATGATGAATAACATTTCATTACATTCGTATATAAAGTTAGCTATACATATCCAAATTGATGCATCTGCTCTCCTTAGTTTTCCTTTCTTTACTTTTTTAACAAATAGAATTGCTACAAATATTCATGTATCTATGGGTCTTTATTCTCCTTTATCTCTATGAGCTATCTAGGCAGGGATAAGCTGATGTTTAACAATTGGCTCTCTGATGTGTATGGGTGCATGATACATTTTAAAATTTAATCTGCATTAACATTTTTCCACCCCTCTAAACAATAACTCAAAATCTGATCTGTAGCATTTGGCAATGTAAATGCTCACATAAAATTTAGCAATTGGTTCTCATAAGCCAGTTTAAACTGGTTCTAGTACATCATCAGTTGTAAGCCTAGTAGGGATACTACTGGGCCAAAGGACATGAAGTTTAGTGACTTGCAGAAAGGGAGTAAAGTTCCAGATTGTTTTCCAAAATGGTCAGGATAATTCCTAACTCCAAATGAATTACTGTGTCTTTTTCCCATAGCCATGCCAACAACTGACTTGAGTGGAGGCCACATCTTGTTCAAACTGATGAATATGAGGTGGAATCTGTTGCATTAATTATATTTATTAATGATTTGGAACTTTTTTTAATATGGTTGTTCATGGCTTAAATTTAGTCTTTTGAAAACTGCTTCTTCATGTCCTTTGACCATTTCTTTGGGGAGTGGAAAATTTTCAAGTAGTTCCTTAAATACCTTTATTGGGAGATAGTTCTTAAAGGAACTTATCTACAAAGATTTTTTTTTCCCTTCTAACTACATTGGTTTTCTTTGTAGATTTTAAAATATTGAATAATGAACAGTTTGTTGTCTCTATTCCTTGTTTGAAGAACTCTACTCCTATCCATAAATCTGAAAGTTTATCCTTTTCCCTCTAATTTCTCTATCTTTTTTTCTAAATTATATATTCATTTTGTGCTTAACATGGTGTGATATATTGGTACATACATAATTTCTGCCAGGCTGCTTTCTAGCAATTCTACAATTTTTGCTAAAGAGTGACTGCTTAACACAGGAGATTGAATCTTTGGAATTATTGAACATTTTATTACTGAGTTAATATGCTTCTGCATACTGTGCAACTAATCTGTTCCACTGATCAGCCTATTTATTAACCAGGCCAAATAGATTTGATGATTACTACTTTATTGTTAATTTGAGATATTGCTGAGCCCAATTTTTTTTCCTATTATTTCCTCAAGATTCTTGACTTTTTATACCCCTAAATTTCATTATTTTTTCTTGCTTTATTAACAACTAGGATTTAAATAGTATCTTAAGTTTCCAAAATGCTTTACAACTTTTAGTTCACTCCATCATCATAACCACTTTGTAATTGGTGCTATTATTCCCAATTTACAGATGAGGAAACTGACTGAAGTTAAGAGTTATCTGCAGTCACATTTGAATTCCCATCTTTTTAACTCAAGGCTCAACATTTTATCTATGATATCATCTATCTGTCTCTTCGTAAAATAATTCTTTGGTATACTGTTTGGAAAATGGCACTGAATAACTAAATTATTATTTTGTAGCATTAGTTTAGTCTTCATAATAAAAATCATCCATTTTATCTTTTATAATATTCTCTTTTCTTTAGTTGTAAAAGGTCCCTGATCTCTTTTTCTAATTTTCTAAATATGGTTTTAGCATTTTAAGTCAGGTCACAACCATTTTGAGCTTGTGTGTAAGATAAAGGTCTAGATCTGATTATTTTCAATTTTCCCAACAGTTCTTTTCAAAAAGGAATTCTTGGGTCTAAATAATTCATACTCCTTGGCTAAGCCTTGGATGAGCTCTTGGTTGTCAAACAGTGAGCTACTCTTTCTGATTCTTTTCTTGCTTAGACTATTCCATTAATCCTTAAAAAACAAAACAAAAAAACCTAGCACTAATACTTCTTTAATGTAATTTGAAATTAATGATTTACTATCTTCCTTATAGACTGGAAGAAAATAGGAAATACTAAGTTTTTTCTTCCAAGCTTTTGTGTGGCTTATTTTCTCTATCAAGTTATCTCCTTTGTAATTTGGTCAATATAGCACCAAATTTACATGTATTTTAAATACTAATATTATTTTTATATTAGCAGTCTAACCAAGAAGAGTTAATACCTTTCCTAATTATGTTTCATATAAATCTTGTCTCATAATAATTAAGTTAATAATAGATGTTTTAATTCACTGTTTGGCTTAGTTTTTATTAATCCTATATACAATTTTTGATTATTGGGCCAATTTATAGCAGCTATTTCTATTTTATTCAGTAATTTGTAGACTTTCTAGGTAAAACAATATTATCTACAAATAAGAGAATCCATACCCTTCCTGACAGTTCATTCTTTTAATTTTATTATCTTACTACCAGTTAATATTTTTAGAAGATCTGAATGAAAGCATAAATGTCAAGCTCTTTAAAATTTTAGATACGAAGTTAGAATATCGTAAGCTCCCTTAAAATATAATTGTCATAACTTGTTTGGTGGTTGCCATGATTTTTATTGTGTGTAATTGCTTCCTTCTTAGAATTTTTTTCACTGTCATTCTTCCTCTTAAAATTCAAATGCATTGGTAGTGTTTGCTAGAAAATGCATATATATTTTTCACCTGTGTTCAGAGCTTTGGAGAACTGGAAGCTTATTACTCATCCCTTAATCTGTAAGTACCTATATCAAAGGGACCTTTTATCTCAAGGAATGTAAGGCCATTTCTTTGGCAACTGGTAGGCAATTAAAAAACAGGGGGGAAAAAAAAAGTTTCTGGGCATACTCATATGCATACTGACTGGCTAGCATAATATTGATACATATGTAATTACAATTACTTCTAGTTGTTTGCACTTATATAATCATCTGAGATGCCCTGCCTCCACCAACCTTGTCCCCTTAATTATAATTTCATAAATAATGTTGTATGAGGATTTCAGTTACTTTTCAGCATCTGCAAAAAGGCATCTGAGTTATTCCTTCACTATTGTTAGCAGAGATCAAGTAGTTAGGGAATTGGGTAGTATTTCAATTCTTATCTCATTTCCATTAAACATTAGAATGCTCCAGAACATAGCTGGAAGGGTACCAGCAGATTACATCTTCTCCACCAATCAGTACCCAAAAGCCCCTGGGCACAAAAACATGTATGTTAGGTAGGGCTTTTATGATACAAAAGAAAAAAAGCTGTAAAGCTAACTTGTTTAGACAAAGACTTAAGATTCACACTATCTTTTTACAAATGGTAAAAAAAAAAAAAAAAAAGTCAGAAAGCTTGAATTCAAATCCTATCTCTGGTCCTCAGCATGTTATATGACCCTAAGCAAGTCATGTGATCATTCTGAAGCTGTTTTTTCACCTGTAAAATGAGAGTGATTGCACTAAATATAGTCTCTGAGGTCCCCATTCCAACTTCAGATCTTTAAGCTCACAAACTCCTCTTGAGGCCTCCATCCACTGAAAAGCATACCCTTTACTAAATCTTACTTGGACAAGCAAGTCTTATGTGCATTTTCTCATTTTCCCCTCCTGAATGTGAATGTTGATTTTTCACATGGAAGTGCTTTTACCAAATGTGAGTGGAGAAACCCCAAATCTCCACTTAAAAAAATTCTTTGATTTCACAAAAATAGTGCCTATTCCGATTGCTTTAGCGAGTGGTTCTAATTCAGAGAAATAACACTGTACAACAAAGTCAGAATTCAAAAAGAGCTTGATTGTCTAGTACAATGAGCCAAATCTAATAAGATGGAATTAAAGAGTAAGAAACAGGAGCAATGGCTATTAGTGGTATAGGCAAATTTTGGCTCATAAGAAAATTTTCCTAATAATTAGCAATATTCAAAAGTAGAATGAACTATTTTGGAAGATATAATAGTTTCCATGGTCAGTAAAAGTCTTCAAGCTAAGTTAGCTAGATGATTCAACTGTTGAGAATGGTTCCTATATGGGTTATAGACCAGATGGACTCGAGGTTGTTTCCAAGTCTGAGTATTTGTCTGTCTATGAAATAGCATTGAATCTCCCAAGATAAGGGAATTAAGAGGGAATAAACAAACTTGAAAATGTAACTTTGCTAAAGGGGTAAAGGAGAGGTCTTGACAAAATGCTGTTGGGAAATTCAAGGATAGAAACACTGACTTTATTTGAAGGGAAATCTTCATAGAGGTATAACCTGACCTGCCCTCTTAAAAGATAAGGATTTCAATAACTAGAAATGTAGTAGAGACAAGTTCTTTGAAGATAGGGCTTAATTTTTGTCTTCATATTCTCAGCATATGGCACAAATGCTAGAGTAGTACTTATGATACTTAAAATGAATTGAATTAAAATGAGGAAGTGCAATTGAGGTATAAGGGAGGATCACAAAAAAATGTGGGAAAGTAGAAAATGAAATCAAGGATCATCAACTACCTTTTCAAGCTAACTGAAATGTGTAACTGATGTGATGAAAAGGGAGTTTGGAGGTTGGAGCCAGATTGCAGTAAGCCTTACATGCCAAGGTACATAATTTTTATTTAATTCTACAGGCAATAGGGAAACAATGAAAGTTTTTTTTTAATGTTTTATTGATACTTTATTTTACATTGCTGTCACTTTTCAAAAACCCCACCCGAGAAAACCTTCCCTTGAAACAAAGACAAGCAATTAATCAAAACAAACCAACACAGGGATTGTATCTGACAACAATTACCTCATCATGCATTAGTAGTCTACTACCTCTCCTAAAACAGATTTTTCCACATGGGAAGAGACAGTCAGAGCCATACAATACTCTTAGAGATATCCATTAGGAAAATTATTTTGAAAGCAGTGTGAATGATGTTTGGAGACAAGGACTATAGTAAGTAAGAATTTATTCCCACAGGCCAGTAGATTTGAGGGTCTAACCAGGGGCTATAGAAGCAATCACAAGATACAGAGTTTGGAAGTATCCTTGGATGTTCTCTAGTCCATCTCTCTTATTTTACAGACAATAGACTGAGAACTGTGTAAAATTACTTGGATAGTAAGCTTCAGAGAGCATACTTCCTATCTGTGTAAATCTGGACAAGCCAAGTCTTAACTTTCCTGAACATTTATCTTTGTGTGTTAAATGAGGAAGTTAAACTAGATGGACTCTGAGCTCCTTCTCAAGATCCATGTTCTTATGGTTCAAATCCAAGACTTACATGACCAAAATGATCAATAGACTTAGATATAACAGATTAACTAGTCTAATAGTTTCATGTCATGAGTAAGGAAACTAAGGGTTAGAGGTTGGCTAATTTTTCTATGGTCACATATCTAGTAAGGAACAGAGCCAGAATTAAAATTTGGTTATATGACTCCAAATTCAGTGCCATTTCCTCAATACCATGGTGTTCACATAAGATAACATGGAAAGGGAATCTAAATGAATATGAGCAGTAACTGAGTAGGAAACAGTCAAAAATAAAATTGGGGGTTTTAAGCCTAGTTGACCAAAGAAATAGGGATGTCATGAAATAAACTGGGAAGGATGACAGTTTTGAGGGAAAGCTAAATTATCTTAAGCAAACAGATACAACTCAGAAATCCAGATGTAGAAGTACAGCAGGCAAATGGTGATAGGATTTCAGTAAGAACCAGAGCTGAATATATAGATTTGTGATTCATCTACATAGAGCTGATATGTGAATAAATAAGATCAATATTGACAATTCAAAGAAATGGGATAAGGACAGACTCTTGAGGGACACCCACACTCAGGGTTCAGAAAGAAGACAATAAAAATCAATTTGGTAACCAAGGAGTGTGATTAGGTTAGTAGGAGAATCAAGAGAAAGCAGTATTATAGAAAACCAAGGGAAAAAAAGAAGAAAGGACTTAGTGTCAAATGTTGCAGAACAGTTAAGGATGAGGACTGAGGAAAGACCATTGGATTTGCCAATCAGAAAGTTTTTGGTGATGTTGGACAAAGTAATTTCAGTATTAAGTCAGAAGTCAGATTTTAAGGGACTGAGTATTAAGTGGCTAGCAAGGCAGTGGAGGCAGCAAGTGATTACTAATTTTTCTATATGATTAGCAGTGAAGGGCAAAGTGGGGGACAGATGTAGGACAATATCTTGAGGGAGTGACAGGAACAAGGGAAGGTTGTTTGCTTTAAAGAATAGAAGAAATTTGAGTATAATTGCAGAAAAAGCTAAGGGAGGAAGAAATTGAAATGAGAATGAATCACTGATATAGCAAGATCCCAGAGGGAAACAGAAGAAATGGGATCAAGGCCACAAGTGTTCGGGTTAAGCCTTGGCAAAGAGTAGGGCCACTTCTTCATCTGAGACTGGAGCAAAGGAAGAGATAACAAATGAGGACACAGGGTTATTCAGCTTCTTCTGTCACTCTTTATTCTATTCTTCCATTTATCAGAGTAAACCCCTCAAGAAAACCCATTTTCTACTTTTCCCTCCCTTGCCCCTGCTTTCCCACCTTACCTTTTCATCCTTCACTCCTCTTCTCCCTCCACATAGTTTGAAGTAGTGGATGGTTTGGAGCGAGTGCAAGAAGGGAAAGTCAAATGGTAGTTAGAGGATGATAGAAGCCCCATTTAGTTCCCACCTTTATCTACCACCCTTATATGAAGTGCTTGAAAATAGACATGTGTGGAAGTAATAATGACCTGGAACTATGGGTGTAGTTCTATGTGTCTGTAAAAGCTTAAAAAAATGCTTCAGTATATAATTGGATTTTTTTTGTCTCAACCAAGTGGGATCCTATTTAGAAATCTTTACCTTAATTCTATGATATGCAGATGACCTAAAATAACTCACCTTGAACATTTTAGCATTTTACTTGTTGGTACAATTAGCAAACTCACTGTTTAAGCATGATAAACCATGTTCTCATTTTGTATGAGATTGCCATTGATGATCATGTACTGCTACCATTAGGTTTATAGATAAAATTTACAAATATATCCTAATAGTAATTGCTGACCTCATGTTTACAGCTGCTACAATAACCATTTTTATTTATCAAAATTTTGAATACATTCCAAGTTTCTGTTTCTATACAGTAGAAATACTCATTATGATTTTCAAAGATAATTAATAAAATGACCCAGCAATATGTGTGTAGGTGTTATTTCATAGTCCATAGCATGTGAGTATTACTTGTGATAAGTCAAATCAAATAAAAGCTTTCCATGTTTTAGGACAGGAATATACAGTTCAGTAGAATTTTCAAATCTTCCCAGCTCTACTAGGAATCCATTTTTTTACCCATAAACTAGCACTTTTTTCTTGAACAGATATGGAACCATTTCTGGATAGCTGGATAACCTGGATACTGGCCGTTCCATTTGATCCAACCTCAGCTTTTTGATGGAATTTTTGTGATTGCAAACCGTACTCAAACTATCCAGAACTTTTCCAATTAATATAGATTACTTAATAACATATAGATTCCATATCATATTAGAGACCATGAATACTTCTTTTCTTCTTTGTATTAACAAAGGAAATAGTTGGTAAGCATAAAGGTCAAAGCAATGGCCTTATAATATAAATCTTTTCTAAAAAAAGGAATTAATATTCCTGAGCCATCAAATGGCTGCTTTTAAAAATTAAAGAAAAAAAATTAGCAACATATAAATAATTACCCAAATGAAAAGATGAACATTTATTTAAAAAAGGCATACTAACAAAACACTCAACTTTTTAGTCAGCATCCTTACAAGGTTTTTCATAAGCTGTGCCAAGAAGTACTTGTTAATTCTTTACATCTGTTTGAGTCAAAGCAATACTAACTTATTAAATACCTGCTATGTGCAAGGAGCATATATTAAAAATGGCATAGTTCTCATCTTTAAAGATCTTATAATCTCATATGGAGATGAGACCTATACTTTAGTAAATGTATCATAAATTAGAAAAGTTTAAAATTTATTAAGAGACATATTAGAATTTGATGGAGGGAGAAAGTAAGATGGGAAAGAGAGGGATCATTTCTGACCACAGAAATCTAAGAAGGGAGTGGTACCTGAAGTGAACCTAGAATAAGAATAAGAAAATGATTTCATTGGATGGGAGATGTACCAGGCCTAGAGAATTATATGTGCATAGAAATGGATGTAGAAAAGAACTGGTTGAAATCAGAGAAAAGATATTGGTTGGAATATGCAATGGAGGATATAGAAAATAAGACCAGAGTCTGACTACTTGGGGGGATTAAATGTCCAGCTCTATGAACAGGAGTATGGTCTTTTCATAATTCTACATTAGGAAAATTACCATGGCAAAAAAGGATAGATTGCTAAGGATAGAAGCTGGTGATAGGGAAACCAGTGAAGTGGCTACTATTATAACATAGGTGAAAGGTTTTGAAAATCTAAATTACGATGGTGTCAGTATAGCAAATCAAATGTAAGACTGAGAAAGAGAGAAGAGGCAAAGATGATTTTCTCATACCTAACCTTGGTGACTGGGATATTAGTGACATTAAGAAAATTGGAGAAGTGTATTGGTGAAAAGAAAATGATATTTATAATACTTTCAACTCTTTTGTGCTGATTTAAAGTTACTAAAATATATTACTTTTAAATGTAATTTATATAATTTAAGTGTAATAACAATATGCAAATTTACTGGGGGGAAAAGCATTTATTTTAGAACTGACTGTAAGCAGCAACAAGGCACCTATATATAATCTATCAAAATGTTTTTCTTAATTATTCATTATCCTTTTTATGGATTACATAGCAATGTCAGAAAGGAGTCAATTGGACACTTGTTAGCATATAAATAATTAAGCTATTCTTAAGGAATGAATTGAATACTTCCAAATTTCCAAAGTCTTTCTCCAATTTAGCTAGATTTACTCTCCATTTTTTTTTGCATGGCATGTTTCCATAGCTACATTTTAGCAAGATAGCAATTGTATAAGTTGATAATTCCAGAGAAATAGGGAATATTTTAGATTTCATTTGGTATAGTATTAAGGCAAGTTATTGAAATCTATGGAAATTCTCTTAAAACTTAAAGATTTACTCATTGCCAGAATACCAATATACTTTTTAAGGCATAAGTAAAACTACTTGGTACTCCTCTTTTATTCCAGTTACTAACCTTTTTTTTAACTCTAGTTACTAACCTAACTCTATTATTAATACCTTAACTAGTTTTCCTAAATATGATTAATGATGAGACTGAAGAACATCTTAAAATTATTTCCTCCCTTTGTCAATGTGTACAATTGATATTTCATATATTAATAATTTTGTCTTTCTTTGGTCATTAAAAACAATTGTTTAATGGTTCAAAAATATTTTATTTAATTTCCTAGAAAAAAAAGGTTTGTAAAACCATTGCTTCTGATCATCAACTTTCAATGGTCCCTTAATTATAGGATCTATTTTGTACTATGTTAAGTAGGGACTAAGAATGGGAACTGACCCTGTGACTATATTGTAATGGGAATTCTCAGAGGAGAAAACTCCTCTAATAATACCAATACTAACAATACCAATACCAGTACCAGCTCCTTTACTGAAACTTATTTGTTTTAGATAATTCCCTGGAGCACTGAAAGATTAAGAGACTTGCCCAGATCCACTGAGCCAGTATGTACCAGAGACAGGACATGAAATCAGGACTTCTAGTTTCCAAGGCCAGGTCTTTATATACTATACCATGCTGCCCCTTTATATTAAAATATCCCTTTTAAATGGCAAAATTTTGGATAATTTAAGCGCTGATTACAATATAGATCACAATTATTGTGGTTATTTCAAGAGGGCTGGGAAATAATAGAAAATCTTCTCATTAGCATGAATCAGGAATTGAATTCATTCAAGTCTTTGAATAGAAAGAAAGGGCAGGTTTATGGGCAAGAGCATGGATTCTTAACAAAGATGTGGCAAGACATACAAATACCCCAAACAAAATTTCAAAACTGTTTATCGGCCTCATATGTTTTTGTTTATAAGAGGCTTTGAGTCATCATTGTAACACGAGATGGAATGTGGAATTTGGAAGTATTAAAAAGTATGAACATTTACAAATATTAATATTTAGACCCTTCATTAAATACCAGATCCTGGATTCTTGAAGATTATGCCAGGGAACAAGAGTTCAGGCAGGTTCTACCAAGATAAAAAGACTTTGAATATGAGCTAATAATGGACAACATGTCTTGTCTTTTGAGAATGAACTAAGTTCAGAAAGGCTTCTTGAAAAGATGGCTATCAATTGCTTTTGTGGAGGATGGAGGGAGGAAGGAGCCATATAACTCATCAAGCCATCTATTAAAGTATAGATGTCATAACTCATATCACTAGAGGGAGTACCCATATACAAAGATGACATCACAGATCTTTTGAATTACATTAAAATTCCTCTCATATTATACCTTATATTGTTTGATGTGCTCTAGATTTCATCTAATTTGCCTACCCTTAGTTTGGTTTTAAACCCCCAAAATCTATGGAATAGGTGATAGATCTGGATTCAAATCATGTGATAGCATCTGCATTAAGATTCAATATTTTGCTCTGTTGTTTAATTATCTGGGCAGACAAATACAATAATATCAAGTTATTCAAGTTCTTAAATAATGCTTCTTTTGAGCCTTTGAAAAAATATGTATAAATATTCTTCCTTAGGAGTCAAAACCTTTAGTCCTGCCTAGGTACAATCAATAACAGTTACCTGGAGAAGCCATTCCTGAAGGTATAGGACCAATTCAGCTCCCGTTCCAGAGCCCAAATCACTGGCTCTCTTGGCTGCGATGAAACCACTGGTAGTCACCTGGAGGATTGATTAGTGAAGGCTCCATCATATGGACAATCTAATTAGAACTGTGAAGCTGTTACTGCCTACCCACTGTTCTTCATTTTCTGTGGCTAAAGAATCCCTCCAGCTTACTTCCTAATTTCCTATTCATCCTGATCTCTCTTATCCAAAAGATTACTCCCTCATTATCTTATCCAAAAGATTCACTTCTTCCATTACTTTTTTCAACAGTAATATCATGATCCATTTTAGCAAACCCTTCCATATTCCCTAATGCCCTCTGCAATACCTATTCTACTGTCAATAACAGACTCCATTTTATTCTCAGACGGTTTTTTTTTAAACCAAACTCTGGCTTTTTCATAAGGAAAATCTTTTTTTTTCTTTTAACTATATCCTTTAACAGACTGTCCAATGCTGGCTACTTTCCTATTCCCCTTGCTTCATTGTGCCAGGAGAAGGAATTACTCTCTTATTGCTATTTTCAGACTTTTATTGGTTCAGACTAATATTCAAAAATCTATTTTTCTTCAAACTATTCAACTAAACAATATTGATCTTTGTCACTGCCCCCAGCTAACTTGCAAGTCACTTTCTCACCTTCAATATTCTTTTCCTTGTGCTATGCTATCATCCTAGGATAACTGCACTAATCATTTAGATAACCCTTTGAACACTTCAGTCTCTGTTCCTTAACCTCTTCAATTTTATTGACTTCCCTCTTAACCATATTCCAGTTATTCAACCATGTAACATTTAAAACTACAGAATCTCAGAATTACTGAATTTTCATTTTTTTTCTGCCTAACTAATCAATGTCTTATCCTCCAACTTTCATATCCTCATTCCTCTTGAACTCATTGTGCCTTCCTTAGGATTACCAGTTCCTATTTTCTCTATTTTCATCAGTTTCACCAGTTGGGGATATCATCTCTCTGGGTCTCTGCTTTGTAAACTGTCAAATGATGAGGCTAGAGTAATCAGAACTGGTCTACAAGGTCAGCCCAAAAAGCCAAGGTCATCGGATCATAAATTTAAGAGTTATAAAGAGTAGTAGAGAGCATCAAATGGTACCTTCCAGTTGCACATCAAGAATTCCAAAATTTCTTAAGTCTCTACATTTGGATATAATGATGTGTGAAACAAGTATACTATAGAAAGTACTCAATGTTACATTATATAAGCATACAGTTAATTACTAGAAGTAACATCTAGTGTTATTAAATCTTTAAGTGTTCTAACTTCAAAGTGATATATATATATATATAAAATCACATCTCCAAGGAAAACATCAGTTTACACAAATGGAAATGTGTGTGATTGTTTCAGAATCCTCTTCTTCATACACTCATAGCTCCAGAGTAAAAGTTAAGTAATACTGTTAATCATAAACATGCATATAAATTCTATTATCAAATATCCATGTAAGCAATACAATTTCTTCCCCAAACTTGGTTGTAGTTATTTGCAGATGGGCAGAAAACACCTACCTAAATAAGAACAATTTCCCAAAGTCTTCCTCCTGAACGATTTCTTATGTCTGTATTAAGGTGCAATTGCCTAAGAAGAAAAAAAAAATACATACATATATATATATATATATATATTAATCCTTGCTTTTGTTAAGTTTTTAAAATAGTGTGAAAGTTTTAAATATTGGTAATTCAGAGATTTAGCTCTTTTAATAAGCAG